>JARSSU010009403.1:0-57223 GCA_029619165.1 Eurosta solidaginis | reverse complement strand
CACCTCTCTAATTAATGTCTAATACGTTTGCTTCTGTTCTCTTTAAGTATTGCGCTTGGCTGATGAAATTTTTTCTGTAGCTGAGCAGTCTCAGATCGTGACGCTGACAAACCGCTGCCCATCAAAGACTCAAAATAAAAGTATTATATATATATATATATAAATCGATCGCGTGAACAGGGATTAGCCTGGTTTCATTGGGCCACTTGAGGGCAGCGCGCTGCCACAACGTTCATACACAAAAAAGCTCGCGATGAAATCACAGATGCTTTACAGTCCGCAGTTTTTCCCTTCGCAAATGGACGTCAAATTGCTCCAGAATACTGAAAGGAATACCCAAACCTCATCTGCTCAACGAAGACTTTTTGGAATTCGAGGACACGAGTTTACAGTCCGCAGGTTTTTCCCTTCGCAAATGGACGTCAATTGCTCCAGAATACTGAAAGGAATACCCAAACCTCATCTGCTCAACGAAGACTTTTTGGAATTCGAGGACACGAGTACGGTCAAGACCCTACGTATTCGATGGAACGCGCATGCGGATTATTTTTACTTCACTGCAAAACCAATTGAAAATCGGGATATGTTAATGAAAAGGGCAATACTTTCTGCAATCGCTAAACTTTTTTATCCTCTAGGTTGGCTCGCCCCAGTTGTCATTGTTGCCAAAATCATTGTGCAAAACATTTGGCTAGAAGGGACTGACTGGGACGAACCAGTATCGGCAGGAACCCTAGACCGATGGCATAATTTTATGCAGGATACCCCTCCATTAACGAAATTCGTATCCCACGTTGGGTGTATTTTACGCCAACCAACGACGTTGAAATACACGGCTTTTGCGACGCCTCGGAAAAAGCTTACGCCGCGATAATCTTTTTACGAGCAAAGATAAGGGATGAGGTCTACGTTAACCTATTAATAGCAAAAACAAGAGTACCACCGTTAAAATAAATTTCCTTACCCCGATTAGAGCTATGCGGTGCAGTGTTGCTGGCCGAAACCATCGAATCAGTGCGCGAAAATCTGAGCTTAAAAAATTTCAATCTACACCTATGGACAGACTCCACGATTGTTTTAGCGTGGATAAGAAAACCCCCTTGCTTTTGGTCAACCTTTGTCGCTCATCGAGTAACGAAAATAGTAGAAAAGGTAGGAAGCAAATCCTGACACCACGTAGAATCCGCATCCAATCCTGCAGACTTGCCTAGCCGAGGACTATCAGCGAAGGAGTTAGTCAATACTCTTTGTGGTGGCAGGGACCTTCTTGGTTACAAGAAGATAAGACAGAATGGCCAATAAAGAAAAGGACTATCGGACTAACATAGAGGAGAAACGGGTACAGGTTCATACAACTTCAAAAATAAAAGAGAAAGACGACATCCTTCAACTTCAAAAATAAACTTCAAAATAAAAGAGAAAGACGACATCCTCGAACGGTTTTCCAACTTATCCAGGGGCCTTGAGGGTCATATCTTATGTTCGAAGATTTATCCAAGACCAATCTTAAGACAAAATCTTCCTTTAAAGCGGCATCGCACTGCATTTCACCGATGAAATTCAGGCCACGACATGTCATTTAATAGCTTTCTACCAACGCATAGTGTTTCGTGTAGATCAAAATTATTTTATGAGATTTTCCGTTTCATATGCAGTCATTTATTACAACTACGTAATTTTTTTCAGCCATATAGATCCAAAAATTAAAGGACTTAAGAATATTACTTTATTGTACTTAAATTGAATGACTACAAATCTCAATACTCTAAAAAATTTTAAAAATTCCGAAAAAAAATTTAAATTTTTATGAAAATTCGTCGAATTTTTCAACATTTTTTAAATATAATTTAGTTTTTGTTATAGATCGTGACACATTTTCTTATGGGACATTAGTTAAAATAAATTTGCGAAAGCGAAAATTGTTAGAATTGTTCAAAAAGGGGTGTCTACTTATTTATGTGAGTGACAGTACATATGTACATACATATTTTTTATTTATTTGAGTATTTATCCTGGCACTACAATTTTACAAAATTATTTTATAGTACCAGTCAGGAATGTAAAAGTGAATTACAATAATAATAATAACATGTAAATAATTAAATTAATTATGTGAAAATTACTTATTACAAAAACTTAAAAGTAAAGTATCATACAAAGTAGAAAAGACAATATATTTAAATTAAATAAAACCTGATCCAACAAAAAGTTATAGGGTAGGTTATCTTTTATAATTATGTTATTATTCGCTATCATCACTTTCATTCGATGAGTCACATGTGGAATAGTCATGAGCATCAGCAACACTACTGTGAAAGCTTGAAACAACTGGGGTATTTTTTGACTCCTCAACATTATCGGGGGACAGTAAATTTAAGACTTCTGAAGTCAGACATTTAAATTTTTTCTTAGGTACCTCCAAAAAATGTTAACTAAAGTATCCGATTTATAAGCAACATATTCATAAGATCTCTATTCGTGGCTTCACGCGACTGCTTTTGTGTGTTATCGTCCCTGAATCGTCTCAAATCTTTGTTACGGGCTTCCTCAGAAAGTTGACCAATAGGCAAAATTGCTGATTTTATAATATCAGTACTATGCACTAAGATTTTATGAACTGTAACAGGCATATTAAACCAGGGATAGAGATCTATATATAGTTTTTTAGTCTCGACCGCAAATTTTTCAAATCTTTGGATATTTATATTGTACGCAGATGCTAATGCGCGAAGGAGAGTGTCGAATCTTGTGATGAGCGTTACATCCAATCCCGTATTCTCAGCACTAGCCTCAGAATTTTCGAACAACCTACGAGCAGTGTTGCCGTCAACGGTATTGCCGAAACCTGGTTTTGTTTTATCTACTATCAATCCAAGTACACTTTTAAATTTATTCTGTATTTCGTTGGAACGTAGCTTTACACTCTCTTTATCTGCCTCATTCCTAAGCTGCCATTTTTTTACGTCGAGGTGATAACTTATGTGAAGCAAGCATTCAAAACATCTTATCCATGCATGGAGAGTAGACAAACCAAAACCAAGATTATCTAGGTTAGGCGTAAAGTCCCGTAACTCATTATTCATATCTTTTGGAGTGGCACCACAAATATAACACTTTTGTGCCAAAGAAGTTTCAGTCAAAGCATTGCAAACTTTTCTGTCAATCATTGTAAGAAGCATATTGTGATTTACGGAAACTTTGTATTCTTCGAGCATGTACTTTGTTGGCAACAACGCACTTATCTCCTATAAAACTTTGTTCGTTTCAAAAAGAATAAAATCTTTTGTTTCTTTAGAAAAAATAAATTTAATTGGTAGAAGAAAGTCGAGGATTCTGCCAAACAATGTTACCTTTTTCATCCTGTAATTGAAGAGGAACGAAAGAAAATATAAACAAAAACTCATCAGTGTCAGAACTGCATGTAAACTTTTGCTTATATGTGCTATGGCCAGAGCTTCCATCGCAACCCCACTTGCTGATTAAAGTATACGTCAAGTTTGTAGGTAATAAACTAACAAAAACTTCTTGATTTGCTAAAACTAAACGCTCAACAGTTTTATCTAATACGGACTGGACTTTAATTTCCGGACGTGTTTCACCCACATCAATTTCATTTGGATAGCATTCTGCCTTAGCTTTTCTTAGACTATAAAATGATGGATAAACCTTATGGCCTGCCTTGATGCTCCACTTCCAAGTCGTTTTGTACCCATGAGTAGTCGACTTGCTATCTACGTAGTATGCTAAAGCTTCTACATTGCTCAATTATCTTGCATCTGGCTCACATGTCATCTTTTTGCCGGATATTTGAGCGGTTTCCTGTGATTTCTTTTATAATGTTAGCAACATTTATTTTGCCAGACATACGCGTTGATACTTCTGCCGCATAAAGTAACTCACCAGGACTTCTAGATTGCAAGAGGTCATCCACTCGACGCCGTTTGGTTTTTTCACTGCAGCTAACAAAGTCCTTCTTCGTTTTCCGGGTCGGGGTTACCCGAAGAAGTGGTTGGTTGGTCTGATGGCAACTTAGAATCCACCGTTATTGTAAATGTGAAGACTGGACTCGAAAGCCACTCCGAGTTTTTATTCAAAAATCGCTCCTTATGTCTTCCAGAAGTGTTCCACTTTTTATCCAGCTTCGACGAATATGCCGATATTTGTAAGCTTAAACTTTATATCGTAAGTAAGTAAGTAAGTAAACTTTATATCGAATACTCGGCTGCTTCGCTTAAATCGTACTTAAGTACAACAAACTCAATAATTATTATATCTGGTTTCCTTCGAATGTTGAACCCAAATGTCAAAAAACTCCGTTGTTGGTACGGCTATAACTAAACTGCTTTGTGTTGTTGGTTTTCCGACAGGGTGAATAGCTGATGATTGTTGTGTTGCCGTCTTAAGTGTCGTTGATCGTTCTAATTTGTTATCAGTTGTGCAGTATTTATATTACATTCAGGTATTGGCGTAGATGCTACCAAATGGGGTTGTTTTGTGTAGCGTTCCTGTGTGGTTATACCTGCATTAGGATTGTTTTGTATGTACCTGTTTTTATGCCTTGGTGACTGGTGCGGTAGGTTGTGGCAGGTTGAAGTCAGTGATCTTCGCTTTTTTGCTTTGGTGTGCTCTGGTTGACCTTGCGCGTTTATTTTTGTGTGTTTTATGGCTACGTGTTTGTTCCCTGTACCTGGGAATTGGTTTTACCGTTTGTAGATCAGCTTTAAAGGTCAAATGTCTCGTCGGAGCTGGTACGTACATACATCCTATTTTATATCTACATTTAAATAGATGTGTAAAGAATTCGCAATGGTTTTTTTTTCTACTATTAGAGAATACTTCCGATTATAACATATGTAAAATTTAGCCCGGATGTCCGCGGATGTATGTAACTTTTTTGTCCCCAAATTTAAAAATATAGAGAAAAAATACCTTTTCTTATTAATAACGGAAATTTAAATATACTGAAAATACTCTAATTGCGAAAGAATTACTATTAAAAAATTTTGCTTACCTTCGGGCTTAGAATGCATCAAAAAAATTATATAAAAGTGTTCACTTAAAAGAAATATGAAGCTTAATATTCAACAAGAATTTTGCAAATTAAACAATGCATTTTACGGTCACTCCTGCCTTCTTACTTCAATTACTCAATATATATGGGCAAAAATATCAAAAAAAAGCACAAATCCCGTTATTTTGTTTGCTTTCTTTCATTTCTCATTATACTTTTCTTGGAATAAGAACTTTGTTTTTGTCCAGCTAGCTTGTTCTACACGAGACACTGTGCAACGGAGGCATTATTCGGAGCAACTTTCGAGTTAAAATTCCGGGAAGCTCATCGCTTCAAAGAGTGAAATCCTGCCTCATACCCCCCTTGTCGATGACAAGGGCATATTGAGGGTGGGCGGTCCTCTTTCAGGGGCCAAGGATCTTCCCTACAGTGAACGGCATCCGATCATTCTGCCGTATGACTGCCGGCTCACACGACTTCTTGTCCAGTTCATCCATAAGGACACCCTACATGGGGAGAAGCAACTTATGTTTCGTCGCCTACGCACACAATATTGGATCCCCAGGGTCAAAAATATGATCCGCTCGGTCATACATAATTGCAAAACGTGAACAATATTCCGCAAACGGACCAAACCCAACTTATGGGAGATCTACCTCCAGAACGAACCACCTTTTCCCGGCCTTTCACCAATGCGGGGGTAGATTTTGTCGGACCATTTGACATCAAATCTTATAGCGGAAGAGGATGCCGCATGTCAAAGGGTTACGTCTCCTTCTTTGTTTGCTTTGCAACCAAAGCTATTCACTTGGAAGCCACTAGTGGCCTCACTACTGCCGCATTCCTGGCAGCTTTCGATAGGTTTGTTGCTCGGCGAGGATGTCCAAAGAACATCTACTCTGACAACGGAACCAACTTTGTCGGAGCCTCCAGAGCTCTCCGCTCAGAACTCAAAGCTTTCCTGGCGGACGCTCGCAACCAAACTCTATCCAAGTACAGTCACCAAAACCTGACATGGCATTTCATACCACCAGGAGCTCCTCACATGGGCGGACTATGGGAGGCAGGGGTCAAAAGCTTCAAGAACCACTTCAAGAAGATCGCTTTGGATCACAAATTTACCCTTGAAGAGTTCAGCACCCTACTTTGTCGAATCGAGTCCTGTCTCAATTCTCGACCGTTAAGCCCCTCCTCCAACGAGCCGTCTAACTTGGAGCCACTTACTCCTTGACATTTCCTCGTTGGAGGGCATCTACTAGCGCCACCCGAGATTGACGTCAGCGAGAATCGCGCATCACTCATCAATCGATGGGAAAACCTAAGCGCTGCATCAAACTTTCTGCAAACGGTGGAGTATCTCACCGAATTGCAGAAGCGCGTTAAGTGGAAGCATCCACAATCAAGCCTTAAACAGGGAGACCTAGTGTCATTAAGGAGGATAATCTGCCCCCCCCACGAACGGAGACTAGGTCGGATAGCCAACCTTCACTATGGCCCCGATAACCGAGTTCGAGTCGTCCAACTGGATACGGCAAAGGGACAAACCACCAGACCAATCACGAAATTGGTCCTACTACCACCCTCCAGTGAGGGTGAGGGAGACTCGTAAATCCCAACCGTTATAACGCACGTTCCTTTGTTGATTTTTTAAATAATTGATAATCGAGTGCTATTCTTGAACTAAAGTCAGCGAACAATTGTAAAGCAATGATGATCTTTAAGAATGTGTGTGCTATTATTATCAACTAATAAAAGCAAGTCTGTCATCACTAATATAAAACTGATTTTTTCGTAAGCGAGCAAATGACTAGGAATAGTAGAATTCACATTTTTTTAAACAAAATTAGACATCATTATATTTTTGAATCAATATCTAAAACGTATTCGGTATTCAGTAAAGATACTTTATCGATATACCTTAATCTATGATCAGCTATTGTGGCCCAGACCATGTTTACACATGCCCTAATCTACAAAAATCCACAACCGTTATTTAAGATGTTAAGAGATGTCCCAGCGCTCGGAACTCCGTAATGTTTTTAAAATCTGCTGGTCAACCCTCTGATTTACAACGGTTTTGGGCGTTTCTCTTGTATTTTGTGCTTCCATCTAGGGATGAAGCCGCAAACTGTATCGGCATCACTAGAACTTCTTCAGAATTACCGTTTATCGGAAGGAAAATTTGTATGGAAATACGAGTTATTAATTTACCGATGAGGAGTTAAGTATTGAAGTTAAGACAATCTTGTAAATGTAAAAGAATAATTAAGTTTGTTGACGTCATTATTTTTGAAGCCATCTGTTATCAATTAAACGATGTTAGCGACGTCGAAACCTAGTGAAAAGCACAATCGGTTTTGCAAGCGAAAAATCGTTGGTTCAAATCCCGCATCGTTAAAAGCTAGTGAATTCCCACCCAGTTGCCCCATAATTCAAGTTATTCGAATATAACTCATCTAATTGTACTATTTACTATCGAATGCCGGCGAATTTAAAACTGCACGCATACGATCAGCCAACGAGCCGTCTGGGTGGAAGTGACCTTGATTGCAGATTGCGCTTGTTGGTGTCGCGTTGAAATGGTAGAAAAGCTGCGTACATTAAAACCACGTCTCGCAGATTCCAGTGCGTTTTGTAACATTGCTTTATGTCTGTAGAGAGTAAAGTTTAAAATGAGATATACACGATAGGTAAATTATATCAAGCGCTACAAGTTGGGGAGGTAACAAAAGTGGCACAAAGCATTGACCAGCATAACTTTCATTTGGCCACGGCAATGTTTTCCTCTCTAACAACTTGTGCGCCAGCAATCAGCGCTGTTACTCTTTGTCCATAAGACTAAAGACTTACTTGTTTAATCCATTCTGCACCATCTGGTAAATGCGAACGTTTATCGGCAAGGATTGTAACCGAACCAAAGCAAGCGTTTGCTTGTTGTTGTACTTACTTTAATGATTGCTTTCATACCTTATCGAGACAACTACAACTGAAGGACAGAGAAACTTCCAACAAGTCAAAGCTCATATTTTGTTATTTACTCATGTAGTATGTTTTATGTACATATGTAACTATAGTATTGTGCATGTTGTGACGTTATGCCATTGCTATGATTTCCATTACCATTGCCATTTGATATCCCTGTCAAAGTGATTATCTTTTTGTGCCGTTTCGCACGAATCAGTTGTTGCGTTTTGATTTCAACCACTTCGTTCAAAATTAGTTTAACATCTTTAAAAAGCTCGGTTGTATTTAGCTCTGCACTCAATTTTGGCACAGGTTGTTGTGTCTCTTGTAGTGGATGTGAAAGAATTTTCAAATTAGTTACATGTAATTCCATTGCTTTGCGTATCGTATCATTGGATTCACCAGCGCGCGCATCCGCTTCAGTATATTTTTGAAACTCACGAGTCAGCTCAGTCATATGTGGATTGGCTGTACGTTGTACGCCTGTTAGCTTTTGAAATTCATTTTCCTCCTCCTCTTCGGCGAGTATGGAGGAAATTTCTTTGAGATTCATTTCAACATCTGCGCATATTTCGGCAAGCTGTGACATTGCGGCAATCAAATCGGGTATAGCTGTCGTATTAGCACAGCGATCTACAAGACCTTGTGGTATTTTAATTGCTGTCTCTTCGTTTATATTTAGATTATCTAATGTGAGCGAACACATACAACTTGCTAACTCAGCATCTTTTTCCTCAATACGTGAACCATATTTGCGTAACACTTTTGCCTTTTCTTCGCTGTACATTGAGCTGGATTCGTGTGCTTTCATTGGTACTAAGCGTGCAAAGATGTCATCGCCAGCTGTATCAGGATCTGTAATGCTAAAGCTGGTTCCATTCACTAAATTTGCACCTTGTACAGCAGCAATTGTGGATAACTCTGGTACAAACTCGTGGTAAACAAATTCATTTTCGTTTTCGGCATTTTTACGATTTCCCTCCACAACATCTTCGGTAAAGATGAGCGATTCATTGAGTTATTTTCGATCGGGTAAACCTTTGGACTCCTTACGAGCCTCTTCCAATTTTTCCCATGTTGCCTGATACAAAGTTACTCTTTCACCCACTCTTTGTTGCTCCTCTGCATATTTTCCTTGATATAAATATAAAATACAATTCAAGTATGAAATTTGGAAAGTACATATTTTTTCCATAATTTTAACACTGAACTATCGACCACTTGCGCTACTGGTCCACCATCGCCACCTGTGAGTAGCGCAGCCAAAGCTGCACCATAATACACCACCATTTGGGCTGTCACTTTAGCTACAATATTCGGTTTACGATTAGCAATTAAAGATTTTCCCAAGATGCATTCTGGCGCTTGCATTCTGGTGCTTGCGCAAAAGAGACTTGCGGCATAAAAACTAATAGCTCGTTTGTCATAAAATCTCCACCACTAATGACATTCGCATAACGCTCCTGTAATTCGCCAAAAGCCCATGCTGCACATTGGAAATGTGTACAGGCCAATTTCATTCCGTCAACATCGCCACGGGTCACCGATGCACCCATTTGTGTATGAGATGCGGCAATATTGAATATTAAAGCGGCCGTTTCATAACGTAAATTTGTGTATCCGTTCACTTGACTCTGATATAGATCCTTCCATGTAAATGTGAACATTCCCCGTTCAGCCAATTGTGGAAAACAATTTTGTAATGAGTATAATTGACAATAGTAACCCCTGAGTATTGCACCTTTATCTTTGCCAGGATGTAGTGCCTGATTGCGAAGAGTTTCCAAGGCGAAAACCTCTTTCGAATATGCATCGGAAGCTTCCTGATAGAATTTGGCAATGTACTTTTTCAGATTCGCAAACGATGTGCCTGTTGGGCTGGTTTTCAATACAAACCATAGCATACGAAGCCGCGGCACAGCTTCCACCTTGGGCTCTCAATACTTCTTTATATATTGTTGCATAGAGAGCTGCTTCGGCCGTTTTTGGTAATAAAACAAAAATTTATTGTTTTTTCATACCTACGCGTTTCGACGCGACAGCGCCATCATCAGGGTATTCTGTTTTTATTAACAATAAACATGAAAATAGCAATTAGTTATAAACACACTTAATAATTTTCTCTCAATATAATATTTTTTCATTGCGTGTTGACTCACCATGTAATGGTATTTGCAAAAATATATAGTTAATCCATTAGTTTCTCCTTAGTTTGTACATGATTTTCTAACATCACAAAAACATTAATATATATAAAATTTCTAACACCAGTACATTAAACATTAATTTAAAAATATATCACAATTCTTTTCCATTTTGATTGTCAAGTTTATTAATTTTATTTTATTACCGCAGTATATGCACTATTTGTGTTGTTTATATCTTCTTTGAAGTTTATGACGTTTCTCAGCTGTTGTTGTATACGTAAGGTTCCCAGTGTTAGTCGTCGTTTTTCTTTTCGCTCTATGTCCAATATTTTAGCGTTGGTGAAATCAGCTGTGTGATTGTTGCTTGTCAGGTGTTTTGCAAGTGCTGTTGTATCCTTTTTATTTTTGGCGTCCATTTCATGTTCATGTAGTCTTATACCCAACGCTCTTTTTGTAGAGCCAACATAGCTTTTTTTTGCATTCATCATTTTCGTTGCCCTTATACTTTATTTCGTATACCACATTATTCTGATCTTCTTTTTGAATTCTATCTTTAGTTTTGGTAAATATTTTGTTTAGCGTGCTATGTGGTTTGAGAGCATAACTTATGTTTTCCTTTTCTACAATTCTTTTTAGTGTTTGATTGTTTGTCAACGCTGCTACGTATGTAACGCCAATATATTTTTTTGTTGTTGAATTCTCTTGCTGTGTATTTTCGTTGTTATTCGAACTTTTAATATTATTTATTGTCGTTTCCATGAGCCGTTTTACGAGTGCAGCGTGGTAGCTATTTTTGAAAAGAATATTTCTTATTTTTTCATTATTTTCTGCTGTAAATTCATTGTCGCTTAGAATCTTCATTTTCCAAATTAGGCTAATTGCAGTATTTGTTTTTTGTTTCCTTTCATGATTTGAGTGGTAGTTTGTTATTCTACCCGATGCAATAGTTTTTGCATACCAATTCAATGCAATATTTCTATTTCTCCGATGTATCTCTACGTCTAGGAAGGAAATCTTGCCATTGTTCTCTTCTTCTTTCGTAAACTGTAGTTTGGTATGCTGCGCGTTTAGAGTATTCAGTATGTCTTCCACGTCCTTTATCTTTACTATTGCAAATATGTCGTCTACATATTTTTTTATGTATTTGATATGTATGTTTTTGCCTTTCAATTCAGCTAAGCTGTTGTCCAAAATTTTGTCAAGTACGATGTCAGCTATCGTTGGAGATAATGGGTTACCCATGGGCATACCATAAATTTGATGGTAATAAGTATTATTGTATGTAAAATAGTTGTTGTCATGAAGACTGTTCAGTCAGATATTTAAGTTGAGATATATTTACTTTCATTTTTATCCCTTACAGATACATATGTACATACAATGTTAAATTTCTTGATTATCTTTATTTGAATTTTGTAATACTATAGATTAGTGTGAACTTAGCATTAGCATAGTTGCTCAATTTCTACTAAGATTTATTACACCTCTGTATTAACTAAGTTAGCTGTTAATTAAGCTCTCTACATTTTGTATAAAAAGATCTGAATAATAAACTCTCGCTCTCATTTTGTTCTTTCCACCATCTTTGGATACATAACTTTTTTATAAATTTGGTAATACGTTCTTTGCACTCGCCCTTAAATATTTTAAATTAATAAGAAAAAAGCTTCTTATCGAACATTGGCGCCCAAACGTGGAGCAGTGCAAAATAATAAATTGTCCAGATTCGCAGAAGTCGATTGAAGGTCACGACGAAAAATGAGACAGCATAAATAGGCACTATTTGAACACCTTACGTTTTTTCGCAACATCAACGATACAAAGGAATCAACTTTGGACATCTACCAACCAATCGATACCAACATTCAAATCCTGCGATCTAGAGTTAACCTTCGACAACAGGCACAACCTTTACATCGCAACATTTCATCGTAACATTTGCATCGCAGTATACACATAGCAACATTTTCGTGCAAAGGTCCAGGACTATTTATACAAGTAAGTTCTTATCGAAACAAATTATACATTATATTAGCGGAAAGCTCATCGGAGCATTGCACTGCATTCAAGAGGTTCAGATCTGCCACCTGCATCACATTGATAGTAGGATCATTCATTTATTTCTGTCGCTTATATTCCTGTCGCTATATTCCCTGATTTCATTACTCGCGGTACTAAGCCATTATGGCTACAAGTCTGGAAGAATACAAAGGTCTACGCACAACAACCAAGAGAAATATTTCGCGTATAAAAACCATTATTGATGCAAATGGCAGAGGAGAAGGGAAGACTCTCTCAACAGCGGAGTTGAAATGCCGCCTAGGAATATTAGAGTCGTATTTTAAACAAATCCTAGCTATTCAATCGAATATTGAAAAACTAGAGCCAGAGGATAATGCACGGGGTGAAATTGAAGATCTGTATGTGTCAATTAAACTCGAAATTCAATCGCAGTTAGGGGAAGATGTGCACAACATCACTGTATCAGATACAACCTTTTCATATCCTGTGCCACATGCAAAAAAATTACCTGCCTTAGAATTACCGACTTTCGACGGAAAATACTCTAATTACAAAAATTTCATCACTTCATTCAAGCAAATTATCGATCGCGAGATTAGTTTGTCAAATGTTGAGAAATTCAACCACTTGCGCAAGTGCCTCAAAGGTGCAGCTTTAGAGACTATCAACGCTTTCCAAGTAACTAATGAAAATTATCCAAAGGCTCTTGAAAGACTAAGGGTTCGATATGACAACAATACTTTAATTTTCATGGAAAACATCACTTCATTATTTCAACTCAGTTCAATGTCAAAGCCAAATGCCAGTGAACTACGAAGTCTTCTCGACAATGTCTCTGCGCTCTATAGTTCACTATTATCTTTGGGAAATCATACAGATATATGCAATGCAATGCTCATCTACTTAGCTATGGAAAAGGTAGATGAAGAGTCTCAAAGCAAATGGAAGGAGTCTTTGGATTTCCAAAAACTACCCTCCTGGGAAAGCTGCGCAAAGGTGTTAGAAAGGCGCTGCCAGTTTTTAGAGTCAATTGACACATCTCATTCTCTTTGCTTCGAAAATCGTAAAACCGATAATAAAAAAGGTAGCAGCAAAATCAAAATGCAAAAACATAGCTTTTCAATTTCTTGCTCAAAGCGTGTATGCTCTCTCTGCTCTAAGGCTGAGCACACTCTAAACCAATGTCCCCGTTTTAAACAAATGGATGTCGCTGAACGTTTTGCATTTGCTAAGCGCGTCGCTCTATGCATAAACTGCTTATCGAAAAATCATAAGGTAACAAACTGCACTTCTACATTCAAGTGCAAGCTGTGCGCTCAGGCTCACCATACACTCTTACATCGCAATCAATCACTTGTTGCTGCACCACCCTCTTCGTTGTCATCGTCATCACCGTTTGTCGCGTCAAATGAAGTCAGTGCCAGTACCGCCGCTACAGTTCACACTCATTGTGGGCAATCCTCGGCACTCATGTTGTGGAAGCTTCTGGGAAAACTGGGCGCTAGCAGAGTGTATTTTTTTTCCTTTCTTTTTCTTTGCTATTTGGTTAGTGCTTACTGAAGGAATAGATAATATACGAAAATGGTTTATTACAGCAAGAAGCTTACTTGGTTGGATGATCTCAGTTTCAATAAGAACAAATCTTGAGGAGAAAGCCTTTCTGTGAACTTAACTTACATCAGTGACCAGCTACGCCTGTTTTCGGAACAAGAGGACCTGGTCGGACATCCACGAAGGCCCATTAAGGAAACTTAATTGCGCGACAGCACTGGTTGATATACAGTACTTCTACCTTTAAAACGGATAATCCTTCAAAACGAGTTACCACCTTATAGTCATATATTTCAACGCTCTTCGAAGACGGAAATAGCTGGAAAAATGCTTAGTTCACAGCCTGAGTTTTCGAAAGTTTATAAAATATTCAACCGGCGCCAATCGGTCACACCAAGTGAGTTTAAATCGTTTTCCACCTGGTCCTTCAAACGGAGTGGGGGCCGCCCTCTACCTCTGCTTCCATAGGTGGGTTCCGATACAAAAACTTTCTTTCATTCGCATAACATGGCCTATCCAGCGCAGCCGCTGCGTTTTAATTCGCTGGACTATGTTGATGTCTGCGTATAGCTCGTCATTAAATCTTCTTCGGTACTCGCCATCGCCAACGCGTAGAGGTCCATAAATCTTTCGAAAGAACTTTTCTCTCGAACACTCCCAAAGCCGCTTCATCTGCTGTTGTCATGGTCCATGCTTCTGCCCCATATAGAGGACGGGTACGATAAGTGACTTGTAGAGTATGATTTTCGTTCGCCGAGAGAGGACTTTACTTTTCAATCTTCTTCTTAGTACCTACGATAAGTGTACCTAAAGATGATGGTACCGATAAATCTTTTTTAGTTTATAATCACTTTGTTTTTGTGATTTTATATGTGTTAATTTATTTCTTTCTATGTAAGTTTTTGTCAAAAAAATGTTTGTTATAGTGATAAAACATGTCAAAATTAATTTTGTTCTATCATTTTTTCGGTGCAAATTAAAGATTTAACCCCTGCTGATGCCAAGGAGTTTGGCGAAACGTTGGGTAAAAATGGAGGAAAACTAAAGTTCTTTAATGTTTTCATTTCAAATTAAAAAGACCAGAAAAGCCTATAAACATTCAAATAAAGGGCTTTAGTTTGTGAAAATGGAAAAAATAAAAAGCGCAGGGTGATTATTTGCGCCAATAATTTCTTTTAAAAAAAATCATAAAAATTGGTTTGGTAATTCTTGGGATTAGCCGTTACAAACATTGCCCATACGAAATATAACAACGAAAATAAACAGCGGTTCTGACTGACTAAAACAAAACGGGTAATGTTGTTCGCTCAAAACAGAGTTAAGTAAGCTAAGTAAAATTGATTTAGAACAAGTAAGGAAGTCTAAGTTCGGGTGAAACCGAACATTACATATCCAGCTGTACACTTGAAATGCTGCTGTTATTTGTTTTGTGTGCTTAATAGTGTTACAAGGCTGCGCAATAATAAATAGACATATGGTTCTATTCTGAACTAATTTTTCTTCGAGTTGTGGCTCCCGAAACATAGAAAATTTCTTAGTCGTGAAAGGGGCGTTGCCACGCCGATTTCTTAAATATGAAGTTTTTCCTATTTATTGTTATAAATCCACTTGGGAAATGAAATACCATTGATATAAAACTCTTGTTTGCAAAGGTATAGCTTATTTTATTCGTCCACGACCCTTTTAAAAATCTTTTGTATAAATGTGGGCGTGGTCCTTAACCGATTTCGTTAATTTTTCTTCAAAGCATTCTTTATAGTAAAGGCAACCTCTTTGACGAATTTTGTTACAATAGGTTTAACGATTTTGGATTTATGATTAATAATATTTGTAAAATTGATTTTATCACAAGTAGGCGGTGCAACGCCCATTTAAAAAAAACTTTCCAAATTTTTATCAAGAGTCTCAATTAGTCCACACATCAAATTTCAACATTCTGGGTGCATTATTTACTAAATAATCAATTTTTTGTGTTTTCCAAAATGTTATATATATAAAAAGTGTTTATCATCCGATTTCGCTAGGTTTCAATACCAATTTATGCTGGGTCCAGGTAAGCTCGTGTACCAAATTTGGTAAAGATATCTCAATATTTACTCAAGTTATCGTGCTAACGGACGGACGTTCGGACATGGCTCAATCAAATTTTTTTTCGATGCTGATGATTTTGATATATGGAAGTCTATATCTATCTCGATTCCTTTATACCTGTACAACCAACCGCTATCCAATGAAAGTTATAACACCCTGTGTACAAGTACAGCTTTTTATAAAAATTAAGTATAATTGGATTAGAGATCTCATTGAACTAGTGCAGAGCATACAATATAGGAGCATTCCGAGCATAGTTGGTAAACGTAAGTTTAACAGATATAAAATGGATAATAAAAACATAGATACCTAGTTGGTATAATAAAGTTAATAGAGCGCAGCAAGGAGCTAAAGTCAATGTCGCCATTTACAATTCCAAAAATCAGAGACAAAGAAAGCGTCGTCCTTCTAATTACTAAGGATTGTAAATTCATAAGCGGCAGGCTGGAGCGTTAAGGCAGGATTGGGTTAGAGATCTAAGAAAAAATTTAAGAAAAACCTTTTGAACTCGTTTAATCCTACCAACCCCTCAAACCGACGGTTTTTTTTCCTTCACAACATGTACATTAGGGCGGGTCGATTTAAAAATCGCTCATTGCTCTGTGAAAAGCATATTTTAGGTATCGAAATAAGAAACTTTGCCGAAGGAACCATACCTCTAAAACGAATTCTGATGTCCCCCCCCTTTGGGTCGAACTTTTGGGTAGGGGCAATTTCAATTCTACCTGCTGTGTCTGTGGTGTCGAACTTTTGGGTAGGGGCAATTTCAATTCTACCTGCTGTGTCTTGTGGTGGCTTAAAAAAAATTAACAAAAACAATTTTACGATCTGCAATTGTGTCACAGTGATACCTTCATTTTTTAAAAACGGTTTAATAAAAAACCCACGCAACTATGTTTACCACATGCAAATGCATCACAGTAATGCCTTGGTTTTAAAAGGGGGTTGTAAAAACGCTAATTTCTAATAATTTTTTTTAATTTCTTTTCTATTACTAAATTAAATTCATTTTTTCATTTACATATGTTCTGAATAAATAAATTTCTAAAGAGAAAAGTAAACCCCAAAAAGAAAAAACATAGGCATTTCAAAGTGGGATTTTCAAAATTTGCCCCTACGACACAAAGGGGGGACATCAGAATTCGGTTTAGAGGTATAGTTCCTTCGGCAAAGTTTCTTATTTTGATCCCTAGAATATGATTTTCACAGAGCAATGGGCGATTTTTTTGCCTCCCTACAAATCGACCCGGCCTAATGTACATACATATACATTTTTAAACATACATTTCGTAACGCAATATTTGAATTTATTATTTATACATTTCTATGAAGTACCCGAAATGTACATATATCTTTATGAATTACACGCCAAAATATATATATTCTTTTGTATATTGAATTAATAATTACTGAATTGAAGTACCAATTAGACTTGCGCACTTTTGCATGCAAGCAAAATATTTAATTTCCGACCACATAAATTTTAAATATAGGGTCACCCTAATGCACACTGACCATTTGGAGAAGAAGTGGACACGCACAAAACATAAAAATGCATCGGTCAACCAATCCTTTGTGCACGCGCAATCCAATGTACCCAGCTACAAATACAACATAATAATTTGAGTGAACGGAGATCAGCAGGAAGTCGCCAAAAATAAGCGCCGCTACTGATTGGAAATTTGGTATACATATTTACGTACTAGCATTCGACATACCAACGCACACAGTAAAGCAGAAGTCGAAAGCATCGGGCAAGGCCAACGCAGCATTATAATCAAGTGACACCGAACGCACGTACAAACACACAATAGTCAAATGCAATAGGTAAAGCGAAGGCTGGAAAACACGGCTTGCGGGCAAATGCAAATACATTGTATTCAACGAGGAGTATAATGGTGCATGGAAATTTATGAAAAAAATATTCACCTGAATAACGGTTGTAATATATTGTTAATATTAAAATAAATAAATGCAAGGCGCGATAACCTCCGAAGAGATCTAAGGCAGAGCCTCTCTTCCAATTTGCGTCGTGCTCCTCTTGATTTTCCCTACAAATTGGCCGGACGGGACCTCCATGTTTTATGCCCATTCCTAACGGCATCTGCAAGGCAGATGAGTTTTCACTGAGAGCTTTTCATGGCAGAAATACATCCGGAGCGGTTGGCAAACATTTCCGAGGGGTGACCCCGCTTAAAAAAATTGTCTTCTAATTGAAAAACTTTATTTCTAAAATTTTGATATTGCTTTGTCCGGGGTGTGAACCCAGGGCATACGATGTGGTAGGCGGAGCACGCTATCATCACACCACGGTGGCCGTGGTTAATATTAATATTATTAAATTGTTATTATTAAATAACCGTTTGCCTGCGTGCAAAATTAGTATAAGCTAATGCCACATACTATGAAATTGGGCTCAAAACTGTCCACATATAAATATGTAACTATCCATACGCCAGCGGTATGCAATGCTGCGTAAGCATGCGACCTACGAGTAGGTCGCTACCACACGGGCATATGTCACCACATGCGCAACCATTCAACAGCTGACCCTACATTACCATTCATTGGAATGGGCGGAAGTAAATAACGCAACAACAACAACAACAGGAATAACCTGTCAACCAACATGACTTCGTACGATAAATAGAAGTAAGAAATATATTATAATTAGTAATTAAGTTGCTATGATTGAATAAAGAACAACGACTTCGAGTCGTCCAAAAAATTTATCTTTTTAGTTTCTCACAGGAGAAACTAATAACTGGCGCGGCGATTTAAACTCCCTTGGTGTGACCAATTGGCGCCGGTTGGCGGAGCGAAGGGCGACTGGCGCGCCATGTTGGACGGCAATAACTGTTTAGACGGTTAGCGCCAATTAAGTGAGTAAGTAAGAAACATAGTGAAACTTTCGTTAATAAATATTTAAGTGTTCCGCTAAGTAAAATTTTTTTTAATTTTTAAGAAAAAAGGTAGAACCGTTTTATTAAGTGCAGATTTAATAAAAAAGCAAAAAAAGTAATAATTAAGTATTTAAGTGTTCAGCTAAGCAACATTTTTTAATATATGTATTATTAGAGGAATTTTCCTTTTTCCATAGGCTAATCCGATCTAACCGCTGAGTAGTGCAAATGAAACATTCCACTATTTTTCCCGACGTTTCGCTAAAACTTTTTTAGCATCTTCAGGGGCATTTCCATTTTATTTTCTGGTGAAAAAAAGAAATTACAGATATAAGTTTTAATTTAAGAGGTCATTACAAACATACCTACTTGGTAATCACGCGCAGATACATACATAGACATTCGCGTAGATACATACATAAACATATAACATAGTGAATAGACTCAAAATATATAATTTACATTAAAAATTGCACAATTTTACATTAAAAAACTACACTTATTAAACATGGAAAACATAGAAATAAAAATATCAGTACCACCTCTTGTGGTAGTGTTGTCAATACTAAAGTGTAAATTTTTTTTGTTTATAATGTAAACATAAAACATATGACGAAACTATTTGATCCGTATCTTCCTTCTTATTTATTGTTTTCTCTCTTTTTTTTTGCAGTATCCCAAGGCTTTCCAGTGTGTACCTAGTTTTTTCCCTCTTTTCTTTGTCTAAAATTCTTGTGTTGCCAAAATCAGCTGTGTGTCCAGTGTCTGTTATATGTTGCGATAGGGCGGTGCTGTTTTTTTGTTTTTTGATGTCCGCTTTATGTTATGCTAACCTGGTACCCAAGGCTCGCTTCGTCGTTCCAATGTACACTTTGTCGCTGCTTTCGTTTTCTTTTCCCTTACATTGTATTTGGTAAACAACATTGCTCTGTCTTTGGATATCGATGGCACTTTTTGTTTTTGTATAGACTGACGACAAAGTGTTGCTGGATTTGTATGCGAATACGATGTTCTCGTCTTTCTTAAATTTGAGGTCAATGTTTTCGCTCAGCATAGGTATGTAAGTGACGCTAGAGTATTGTTTGACAGTGTTAGCTGTATCTTTGGTTTCTTTGTTATGTCTTTGCCCATTTATTTTCGCAAGTTTCGTTTCAATTAATTCGCTTATTAAGTGTTCGGGATAGTTGTTGTTCTTCAGTATCCCTCTGATTTTCTTTATGTTCGCCTGGTGAAATTGCTTATGACTTATTGTTAATATTTTGTCTATTAGATTGTTGGCAGTATTTATTTTATATTTTTTGGGCTGTGATGAAAGATAATTTATGAGCCGTTCAGAGGAAGTTGGTTTGGAGTACCAGTCTAGGAGGAGTTCTTGGTGTTTTTTATAGATGCGTACGTCCAGAAAAGGGATGCTTTCATTTTCTTCCATTTCAAAGGTGAATTGGAGTTTAGTATGGTACTTGTTTAGAGTTTTTAGGATTATATCCACGTCATTTCGTTTGATGATTGCCAAAATGTCGTCAACATATTTTGCTATGAATTTAATGTCAATATTGTGTTTGGATTTTAGCTCCGAGAGGGTATTGTCTAGTAGATCGTCCATCGCGCAGTCAGCTATTGTTGGGGAAAGGTAGTAGAGCTTATTATCATACATAAAGTAGTTATTGTCCTTAAGGCAAAAGTCAAGCATGTCTTGAAATTTATTTTTTGGGATATTTGTCATATTTTGAATCTTGTCCCATTTGTTCATTATGATCCTGGTTGCTAAATTCGATGGTAAATTGGTAAACAGAGACACTACATCAAACGAAACTAGTACATCATCTTCACACACACACATATGTTCAATAATTTTTCTTTAAGCTCAAACGAGCTTTTCACCAGAAAATAAAATGGAAATGCCCCTGAAGATGCTAAAAAAGTTTTAGCGAAACGTCGGGGAAAAAGTGGAATGTTTTATTTGCACTAATCAGCGGTTAGATCGGATTAGCCTATGGAAAAAGGAAAATTCCTCTAAAAATACATATATAAATTTTTTAACCGATCGTATTACAAAACACATATATTTCAAGCAGAAGGCCTGCCGAAATCCAAATAAGCGATTCTATTTTCTGGTAACAACAACAAATATATAGATAGCAAAAATGAAGGACTATTACAAGCATATGAAGCTCAAGCACGGTGAAGACATATGTATGACACTGAAACATTACAGTATGCAAAAACAAAAACTAGCAAAACAGACAGAACAACTGAAGTTTTTGTTAGAATGTAAGAAATATGAACCACCTGACCAACTCAATCAAAAATGCTAAAATTGTTTCCACATCAAACAAAATTATGCATAGTTTGGACAAACTAAAGCAAATGCTTGTCATAAGATTGCTGAAACTTGAGATCTCTCAAACCAATATTGATATAAAAACAACAAAAAATCTTTTATTCTTTGCACAACAAACACTCAAATCGGCCTTAAGTGCAGATGAACTTAGCAATTTTCTAGCTAAACTGAACTTCCTGAGCCATAGCATTACAAAAAAGAAGAAAACTACACTAACATCAAAAATACACAAACTGAAGTACGAGAAGTTACGGAAATTGGGAATAAACACAAACAACAACTGGTTTATCAACAACACCAACATAGATTTTCCTTTAGAAATAAAGTGGTTGCTGTCACTTGGCAAAAAATTCACACTACCAACAACATCAAAAAGTTTCTCACCAATACACATTATATCCAAAATGGAACAAATTATACAGTCCTTGAGTGATGAAAAAGAAAAAGAAAGAGCGAGAAACGAACTAAGCACTAGGATACTTATGTTCAAACGGAACATCAAGAACAACGCAGCGGAAAAATTCATACTGCAAGCATTGGAGAAAACGAAAGCCCTGCTCAAAACACACAAAAACAACATCATCATTAATGACGCCGACAAAGGCAACAAAACAGTTGCAATATACAAATCAGAATGCACGGAAAAATTAACAAATTCTGGAGGACAACAAACGCACTTCACAGGAAAAACTACAACATAGTGGATGATCTCTACAAAAATAAACATATCACTATACGAGAAAAGTACCAACTAACCAGCAGTGCAGCGACGGCACCAAGGTTGTATGGCTCGCCGAAGATATATAAGCCAGAAACCCCTTTACGTCCCATTGTTTCGTCTGTCCAAGTCCCTTGCTACAAACTTTCAAAATATGTCGGTGACTTTATCAAAACAACAATATCCAAAGAATTCGTTTGAGCTTAAAGAAAAATTATTGAACATGTGTGTGTGTGAAGATGATGTACTAGTTTGTTTTGATGTAGTGTCTCTGTTTACCAATTTACCAACGAATTTATCAACCAGGATCATAATGAACAAATGGGACAGGATTAAAAATATGACAAATATCCCAAAAAATAAATTTCAAGACATGCTTGACTTTTGCCATAAGGACAATAACTACTTTATATATGATAATAATCTCTACTCGCAGATCTTCGGAATGCCCATGGGAAACCCCCTTTCCCCAACAATAGCTGACTGCGTGATGGACGATCTACTGGACAATACCCTCTCGGAGCATAATCCAAACACAATATTGACATTAAATTCATAGCAAAATATGTTGACGACATTTTGGCAATCATCAAACGAAATGACGTGGATATAATCCTAAAAACTCTAAACAAGTACCATACTAAACTCCAATTCACCTTTGAAATGGAAGAAAATGAAAGCATCCCTTTTCTGGACGTACGCATCTATAGAAAACACCAAGAACTCCTCCTAGACTGGTACTCCAAACCAAATTCCTCTGAACGACTCATAAATTATCTTTCATCACAGCCCAAAAAATATAAAATAAATACTGCCAACAATCTAACAGACAAAATATTAACAATAAGTCATAAGCAATTTCACCAGGCGAACATAAAGAAAATCAGAGGGATCCTGAAGAACAACAACTATCCCGAACACTTAATAAGCGAATTAATTGAAACGAAACTTGCGAAAATAAATGGGCAAAGACATAACAAAGAAACCAAAGAGACAGCTAACACTGCCAAACAATACTATAGCGTCACTTACATACCTAAGCTGACCGAAAATATTGACCACAAATTTAAGAAGGACGAGAACATCGTATTCGCATACAAATCCAACAACACTTTGTCGTCAGTCTATACAAAAACAAAAAGTGCCATCGATATCCAACAACAGAGCAATGTTGTTTACCAAATACAATGTAAGGGAAAAGAAAACGAAAGCTGCGACAAAGTGTACATTGGAACGACAAAGCGAGCCTTGGGTACCAGGTTAGCAGAACATAAAGCGAACATCAAAAAACAAAAAAAACGGCACCGCCCTATCGCAACATATAACAGACACTGGACACACAGCTGATTTTGCCAACACAAGAATTTTAGACAAAGAAAAGAGAGAAAAAACTAGGTACACACTGGAAAGCCTTAGGATACTGCAAAAAATAGAGAAAACAATGAATAAGAAGGAATATACGGATCAAATAGCTTCGTCATATGTTTTATGTTTACATGATAAACAAAAAAATTTAGACTTTAGTGGTGACAACACTACCACGAGAGGTGGAACCGTTATTTTTATTTCTATGTTTTTCATGTTTAATAAGTGTAGTTTTTTAATGTAAAATTGTGCAATTTTTAATGTAAATTATATATTGTGAGTCTATTGACTATGTTATATGTCTATGTATGTATCTGCGCGTGATTACCAAGTAGGTATGTTTGTAATGGCCTCTTAAATTAAAACTTATATCTGTAATTTCTTTTTTTCACCAGAAAAAAAAATGGAAATGCCCCTGAAGATGCTAAAAAGTTTTAGCGTAACGTCGGGAAAAATAGTGGAATGTTTCATTTGCACTAATCAGCGGTTAGATCGGATTAGCCTATGGAAAAAGGAAATTCATCTAAAAATACATATATAAATTTTTAACCGATCGTATTACAAAACAAACATTTTTTTTAATTTTTAAGTAAAAAGGGTAGAATCTTTTTAATAAGTGCAAATTTAATAAACAAGCAAAAATAATAATTAAAAATTCTAACCCTTTTCAAGTGAAACTTTAATTAATGAAATTAAAACAACTGATTTAATTTTTAGTGAAAAACATCCCATTTTAAGAATATAAATTGTTAGTAAAAATTTTACCTTTTTTCTCTTTCAAAAGTGAAAATTTAATAAAACTTTAACCCTCCCTTTTTCTCGAAATTCCTTCAATAATTTCTCTCAAAATTTTACCAAAAATTTTAACCTTTTATTGAATTTTTTTTTGTGTGATTGATTTAATACTTCTCATGAACAAGAGGCTCGTACAGCCTATAAAATAAAAATAATCTTTAGGATAATAACAAAACAACTTTGCGATTCACCACAAAAGGGACCCTCCAGAGATTGTTAAATTAAATCCACAAAAACATCACATAGTGTTTACGCGGCATGGGCTGTCGCACGCCTAAATCCCCCATTTACATAAAGGAATTTTATTTATAACCCATATATTATATTACATTGTATTATAACTTATTATACTCATGAATTGCACTTAGCTTTAAATTTCATTTGGAATACCCATGGACGTGTAGCAGCCTCCACCGCGTTAATCCACCAAAATGAATTCGCCGCAATCTGCAGTGGGGCGATCTGTTATCACCGCCAGCTTTCAGAGCGGCCATCATACATACATTATTATTGTCATTTTTGCAAGTTCAGTATATTTTTACTAATTTGGCGTCCTGAAATATTTTATAAAATATCATGTATATAAATTACATTACATAAATTTACAAATACGATTATAGTTTGAAAATAATAAGAATACTTACATTAAGTATATCCCCCCAATTAAATTTTGGTGGCTCCTGCCCAATATATTTTTTTCCCGCCAAAAGAGTACATCGCAATAAAAATATATATTCCCACCCCCATATACTCATATACATAAAAGCGGTGCATTAAAAAATTAAAGGCAAATCCCACGCATACTTGCACAAAGTTAGCTCATTGCCCTTTTATACTTGTGTCCCTTGCGGTATATTTTTAAATACATATCCCCACAGCTATATTATTTGCGATACCCAGCAGTAAATTTTGCCGCTCAGCCCAGACTACACCCAATTCAATCCAACTGGTCCTTGCCTACTGCAGTCTTGACCAATAAGGAAACGTCTACTTTTGGTATTCTCTCATAAATAAACACCAGGCAGTCCCAAAAATAGCCAAAGTGAAATTAGCAAGTCCCTTTTTAGAATGGCCGTAGTCGAGAATAAATATATATCCGAAACAGATATTTTTACGGATTATTGTGCTCGGTTCGGCACAAACCAGATTCAAGATAATACCGAGGCATCCCTAAAACTAAAAGATAAAAATATCGATTTATTCTTGGCAAGGGTATAGAGCGTATATGACGCCGTAGTAGAGTCAGATGACACTGAACTCCGTGAAAACTTTAAGTCCTCAGCTTTCGGTAAATACCGAACCTGCCTTATAGCATATGAGGAAATAAAGGCAAAAATAGGCGACCAACTGCAGCTAATAGAATTGAGTAACCCCATGCTTCAAGCGCAAACCCAACCACCCCCAGAGTCCTCCAATATGAACATGGAAGTCCACCCTGTGATACAGAAAGTTTTTATGGAGGGTATGATCAATGGCCGTCTTTCCGTGACATGTTCACTGCGGTATATATCAACCACTCGAAACTCTCCAGTGCCCAAAAACTGTATCACCTCCGACATAAGACAAAAGTAAAGGCAGGTCAAATAGTCGAACAGTTCCCTCTAAGCGACGACAATTTCAGCCTAGCATGGGACGCTCTCAAGGTGCGTATGATAACAAGCGAGTCCTGGTCGACAATCAAATCCGAGTTCTCATGAATCTAAAAGCGATTTAATCAGAAAATAGTGATTAAATCCAGAGGTTACAATCATCCGTCAACAACTGCCTCCAGATTCTAGCCACTCAACAAGTTTCAAGAGATAGTTGTTATCCTATCTTAATTTATTTAGTAACATCCAAACTCCCAGAAAATATAGTTGACTTGTGGAAGCAATCTCTAAGCTCCAGAAGAGACCTCCCGAACTGGTCCCAAATGAACCAGTTTCTGAATACTCGCCACAAGAGAGTGGAAAGGGTGGATCAATGGCGACCAGCCAAACCCCGATATAATCCAACCTCCACAAATTTCTCGAGGCCTCCCCAAGTCAAAACAACCCCCAGTTCAGGAATGCTCAAACCAAAACCACACCCGCAACTCCCCGCAAAATAGCAACTACTCCCAAAATCGCACAAAATGTGGCCGAGCATCAAAAAAACTACGCCTGCAGAATGTGCAAGGCGTCCTCCCACACGCTACAAAGCTGCTTGCGTTACAAGAAGCTATCAATCCCTGTGCGGAAAAAAATCGTGAGAGATAGCAACCTGTGCGAAAGCTGGCTATCTCAAACCCACCTCTTACAAGATTGCACAAGCACAAGATCGTGCCTCTACTGCCAAGGTCGCCACAACTCCACCCTACATGATAACGCAGGTCCCCCTCAAACGACCGGAGTAGAAAGGACGACATCCCAAGTAGCAACCATCGGAACCACCAGGGACCAGGACATCAGCCGGACGACACCCGAGAAACATCCATCCGAGGCAGCCCACGTTCAATCGCTTCACTCCGACAATGATAGCCAAATCATTCTCCCCACAGCGATAGTGTCGATAGAACACAGAGGGAACTGCTTCAGGCTCAGAGCCTTAGTGCATCAAGGGTCGGGACGGAGCTTCATCTCATCAAAAGCTCAGACTACGCTAGGCCTTCCATATACCCACTCCCTATTTGAAATATGGGGCATGGGAGGCGGAGTAGTACAAACCTCCGACAAGCTGTGCTCACTGACTCTAGTCTCAAATTACCATAAGGAAAAATAAAGCCCCAGGAAATAGTCCTACCTCGTCTCACTAGGCAACTACCAACACTGAGGCTAAACCCCGAAATAGTAAAAAATGGTCTCACCTTAAACTAGCCGACCAAAATTATCGGAATACATCCCAAATCGATCTGGTATTAGGCAGCGATCTCATCCCTCAAATCATGCTAAATGGCTGTACGACCAAGTACTCGAAGAATATCTGTCCTTAGGCCACATGGAAGGATGCAGTCCCAATGAAGTAGAATCTCGGGGTAAATACTGCTTGCTCTATCTCCCTCACCATGCAGTCGTAAGGCCAGACAAAAAGACAACAAAATTCAGAGTTGTATTCAGCGCCTCTAAAAAGTCGGGTTCCGGTCACTCCCTCAACTATGTTTTATGTACCGGACCAACCCTCCAACTCGACCTCCGACTTATGTTGTTAGTAATGGCGATGTCGAGAAAATGTACCGCCAAATTTTCTTACACCCCGTTGACAGAGATTACCAACGGATAATATTCGGAACCCCAGAACACAGTCCAATAAAAGACTACAAGTTAAAAACTCACCTTCGGGGTTAACTGCGCGCCTTTCCTGGGCATTCAGTGGAATGCACTTTCGGACACGTTCTCCTACACAGTGGACTCAGCATCGGCTTGTACAGCAGCCACTAAGCGACAGATTCTCTCCTCCATTGCAAAACTTTTCGACCCCGCAGGGTGGCTAACGTCAATCATGATACAGGTCAAAATATTGATGCAAGAATTGCGGTTAGACGGGACCGAGTGGAACGAGGAGGTTAAACTCATCCGTCTAGATAAATGGGCGCGGTACTCAAAAAATCTTCCCCCTATCTCAGCCATCCAAATACCTCGATGGATGAATTTTTCGCCAGATCAATATGTTAAGCTCCATGGATTCTGCGACGCCTCAGAAAAGGCTTATTGCGCAACTCAACACCTAAGAACTACCGTCGGTACTCAGGTATACTCTCACCTTATAGTGTACAAAGGTAAAGTGGCTCCGCTCAAGACGATTAGTTTGCCACGCCTGGAGCTATGCGTAGCGCTCTTATTAGCAAAATTAGTCGCCGTAGTCCAACCGAATCTAGGCCTAAGTCAAAATAAATTAGCTATGTGGTCAGATTCTAAAATCGTGCTAGCCTGGCTGGAAAAGCCACACTCTTGGAAAACATACGTCTCTAACCGAACAGCGCAGCTTATAGACCTCGTAGGAAATGTCCCTTGGCGACATTTGCGCAGCAAGGATAACCCGGCAGACATGGGCACCAGAGGATCCCTCCCCCTGGATCTAGCCAGGTCATAGCTCTGGAGGATCGGACCTGAGTGGATTTCCAGACCCCCGAGGATTGGCCGAAATCCATGGTCAGAAGCGTCGAACTCCCCGAGCTACGACGAGTCGCCGCCCTACACGCCGCTGACGAAACGGATGACATATTAGACCGATTCTCCTCTTATTCCTGTGCTATACGTGTAATAGCGTATGTGTTAAAGTTTATCGATAAACTAAAGGCCGCGATAAGCGGCAACCGTGCCCAAACGATCCCACATTGTCGCCTGCTGACCTAACTCACGCTAAACACCGCCTGATTATCTTGACGCAAGCTTGAATTTTCGCCTTAGAAAGAGCTTGTTTAGAGAATTCCAAACCACTCGGGAGGTGGAGTCCCTTGCTGGCAATTCATCCCTTCCTGGCCCAAAGCGGTGTTCTTCGTGTCAATGGACGACTTGCACACGCCAATATCCCACATAAAGAACGTCACCCCATTATTCTCCCCGAGAAATCTCGGCTCTACCTCCTGTATCTACGATTTGCTTCATGCGGACGTCCGCCTCATGCAACAAGTCATAAGGCAAGAATTCTATATTGCACGTCTGAAACCCCTGCTCAAGAAGTTCATTTCCAATGTAAAACCTGCACAATTCATAAGCAGAACACCCGTTCCCGAATAATGGCACCCTTACCCCCGAACGCTGTACCTTCTCACCTCCGTTTAGAATCACTGGCGTGGATTTCGCCGGCCCGTTCCAACTAAAAGCCTCCATGCTCCGATCCCCCACGCGGGCGAAACGCTAAGTTGCCGTCTTTTTCTGTTTCGCCACCAAAGCCGTTCATCTAGAACTATGCTCCGATCTCACCAGCCAAGCATTCCTCGCTGCCTTTGCCCGCTTCCTGGGCCGTCGAGGATACCCCAGCCAAATGATGAGCGACAACGGCCCAACCTTTGTGGGAGCCAGACGTGGTACTGAGAGGGATTTCATGACATTCCTGAAGGAAGTCTCATCAGACGTCGTCCAGAAATATGCAGCGCAAGGCATCAATTAGAAGTGCATATCCCCGGTGCACCCCACATGGGCGGATTATGGGAATCTGCCGTCAAAAGCTTCAAAACCCATTTTACAAAGGTCGCCGGAACAGACAGCTTTACCTTTGAGGAAATCTCGACTTTATTAATTCCTACAGAAGCCGTACTCAATTCTCGTCCCATCTCCCCACTTTCACATGATCCAGCAGACCTCACCACCCTCACTCCGGGCCATTTTCTTCGAAGTGCCCCACTTGTCTCTCTTCCCGAATCGAATCACGAAAACCTCTCTTCACGGCTCCGCGACGGCTGTTAGTAAAGTAATAAACCATACGCAGACGACCGAAAGATCGCAGTGCAATACTATCAAGTGTGCAAAGAATATTAAAATAAGAGCTGTAAAACAGTATACGCAAGAAGTTCCGACAAAAATGCGAGCAACTGTAACTCAATACAAAGGCTTCCTGAAACGCATTCGGTGATCTGCTAAAATTGGAGAACTTATCCTTTGTGCAACGAGTCACAATATTGGTCAGCCGCCGTCAACTCCAGCATTGCCACCCCGCCGTCAAAGCGCCATTACTGCCGGACAACAAAGCAGTCGCCTCAACCAGAATTATTCAAAATCTCCAGGTAACCCTAAATTAACTACATAGTTAGCGAAAAAGTATAAACTAAAAATAAATTAAAATGGCTGAAAAGACCCCCTGTGCTAGGGAACATCAATGCGCCCCCGGCAGGACCACCATCGCCAACACAACGCCTGGCGACTCTATTCAACAACTGGCTAACCCCACTCCTGAATTCAAAAATCTTATAAAGGCCTTAGTGAGGGAGATTTTAACTACGCACGAAAATAGAATGATTAGGGATGCTCTGCACCCAACTCAGCAACCTACACAGAAAGAAAGGATCCCAGTAATATCAACAGTTCAATACTGTTGCTTACAAGTTGACCAAATTCTGTCAAATCAACCAAATTTTTGTTACTTCAATGGAATTTACTGATACAACAACTGCACTGTTGAATGGACAGTAGTAAAACTGTTAATACTTAATTGACAAAATTCAGTCAAGTTGACAAAGTTTTGGTTGATCCAACAAGACTACTGTCATTTTAAATTATTGCATTGTCCAATTTTCAAACATAATTGTGAGCCACAAATCACACACAGAAGATTGCGCATTCACGAGTTCAAAATTGCTTCGTTCTGCGCAACTACGTCACACTTGACTGCTTGAGCGAATCAAAGAAAGAGAGAAAGCTAAAGGAAAATGACGTAAAAAATGCCCATAAAAAAAAGCTGATCTTTTGTTTACATCCGCAGTGCGCAATCTTGTGTGTGTGGTTTGTGCATCACTAGCAAATACATGAAATCAACTCTTTACTTTCGAGTTGTGAATTGTCGCGGTTGCTGTTCCTTGTCGTCTGTGTTAGGGAGAATTTAATAAAACTATAAAAACCAATTAAATCAGCGTAAAAAGAATAATTCGCGAATATTACGTTTAATGAATATCTTGAAACAGTGTAAGTACTATTTGATAAATTATTGATGACTTTTTATACATTTTAAGCCAGTTGCATTTCGAAATGGTGGAAATGAGTTTGTCATTGGCATTCCCAATTTGTTGTTTTTCATGTGGGCATACTTGCATGCATTTGTTGAAACTTGCATTGCGCGCATTAATCACAAAATTCAACGAAATTAACCACAAATCCACAAATTCAACGAGCAATCTAAAATAATGCCATAATTAAATTTATTGAGTACACATGTTTGCGATTTTCGTTAAGTAAAAACTTCCATGTGGCTTACCAACAAGAACAGTTTGGATAGTCCATAGATATTTCAAACTGTACATTACGGCATAAAATGGGTAAAAGTCGAGTTGTGGGGTCGACTGCTAATACGCGTAAAAAAATATAGAGAGAGGTGTCAAAAGACGCGTATTGACCTCGGCCATAATAATCCGAAGGCGGAAAAGAAAAATTTTATCTCTGTCCGGAGATATTTGCAGTTAAAGTTGGGGACTTTCATGTGGTTGTTGTAATGTTGGGGTACCCACAAAAAAAAATTATGAACATAAGTGTTTTTCGCGGATATATTTTGGTCTACAAACCGGTGTTGGACCCACCCAGGGTAATTTTTTATAAGCGCGGCCGAAGGCCGCCAACGCAGAAAGGTGTTCTGCGCAAAAATACTATGGATACCACCCCCGGTTTCGGAAGGACCCGCGGGTAATTTTTCGGGTTTTCGTTAATATCTTTTTAACGAGTTAAAATTTGTAGTTTTCGCCATCGGATTATTAATACTGATGTCAAGACGCGTCGTTTGATACCTCTCTCGATATTTTTGGACGCGTATTACCAGTGTCATGCTGTCGTAAATAATTACCAAAAATACAAAAGTGGTACCCAGAGTCGCGTTTTGGCCTCAGAATCTCGAGTACGAAGCATAAATCCGATATCTCTAATAATTTTCGAGATATTTGCAAAAGAAATTTCAGGTTTTCATGTGGTTGCTGTATTCTTGTTGTACACAGCAAAAAATTTGTGGGTGAAAGTGTTCTGCGCAGAAATACTGTGGATGCCGTAGTCGGTGTTGGACCGGCTAAGGGTTATTTTTTTTAAAGCGCGGCCAAAGTTCGCCTACGCGGAAAGGTGTTCCGGGCAGGAAAACTTTGCATCCGACCCTCGGTTTCGGATGGACCCGGGGTCATTTTTCGGGTTTTTGCGGATATCTCGAGAGGTATCACAGATATGAGATTTACGCCCTCGGATTCAAGATCCTGGGGCCAAAACGCTTCTCTGGGTACCACGTTTAAATTTTTAGCTATATTTTTAGCGCTTGGCCGCGGTCCTAGAACATTACCGCGATTACTATACGCACGCATCCGAGCACGAAAATAGTAGTAAACATTCAAATATCGCATGCATATATATAATTTTAAAAACTTTAAATTTTTCAGAAATGGCAGAACCCGACAATCTCTTAAATCTCCTGAAGGTGTGGGGGCTGGAAAACACCTTTTCTAAACTACAAGGTAAGTTACTTTATAATAATTTTTTTAATGTTGTAATTGCATATAAATGTACCTACTATAACACAGAAGCCGGCATTGGATGGGAAGAAATTGGGCTTTTAACCGAATGTGATCTGGACAAAATTTTCCCTAATATTACGGATGTGGGCCTAAAGGCTAGGTTTCGGTCCAAATTGCAGCTACTAGAAAACGTGAGTAATAATAATAAAAATTGTGTCTTTTAGAAAATCGATACAGTTTTTATGAATTTCATATCAAACCCTATAAAAAAGGCAGATTTTGAACCCGAACACCTCAGCTTTTGATGAAATTTAATTTAAACATTTTTTCAGTGTGATAAACAATTTTTACGGTGTATGTTTTGGAAAGCCGTTCGGAATACCTTGCCAATGCTACCAAGATCTTTTAAATCTGTTGAGCCATTCCGTAGCTATCACAGCTCAAAATTACCTATTACCATCATTTTAAAAAAAATTCAATTTCTAAAACTAAGGTTGTGTTTGTGTAAATAAATCTGAGGGGGTCGGGTTCAATGCATATCGGCTTTGATATAAAATTCATCTTTTATTAAATGTATTGCAAATAATTTTTCAGAATTCGCTGGGTTGTAAGTTGGAGTCTCCAATTCGTCGAAATTGCGGTCTTAATTCACAGGTATTATTTTCAGTCTCTGTATGTATACCAGTGATCACAAAAAGAGCAGTCAAAGTTATTGAAAAAAAAATATAAAAATCAATGTTGACTTTTGCAAACTTCAAACTTTATTTTTGTTTCATTAAAATTGATCGAATTACAAAACTGCGTGCCCAAAAATTTTATTATAATTATATTCCGCCCGGCAAAGTAAACCTTTTTTAATGGACAGCTTTACTTATTTATACATTTATAAGGATTTGAGAGCTATTTTGATAAAAACACCTGCGGGCAAGACGCTTTGGAATACTATGACGACAATAAAACACTAACGCCAAAATATCAACAAGATGTTGTGAATTGCATTATAGACATTTGCTTATCTGACGGGCAGAAGCTATTGATCAAAGATATGGAGGCTCTGGCAGATTGTATTTGCTCACAGTTTCGAGGAGAAAATGTGGTGAGTTGATAAAATCTAAAGCTGGATATATGTAGGTTCGATTTCATTCGAACTTCGACTTCGTCAGTTTTCAATAATTTTTGTAATATTTTTTTTATTCAATGTTTAATAGGCTACATATTTTTGTCGTCGTGGTAAAAACCCTCGGGAAAGCTTTACGACCGCTATTTCAGTGCCCGGTAAAAAGCGTAGACTATCACTAACAAGTTCATCTAGCACCATAACGGGGCACAGAGTCGTTTTACGAAGACAGTGAAAGCTCCTCCGATGAAGTGGATGACAACGTTTTAGAAATATTTAAATCTTGGCTGAAATATAACGACTCACACTAGAGGAAGTCCAGGAAAAGTGGAAACGAACCTTCACGGCAAGAAGAAAGTCTATAATAAATTTAGATATTGTGGATGTAGTTTCCGAGTGGCCACTCTATAAGAATGCCACCCTAGGACCGATTCTGGTAAAAATTTTGAATAACACATTATGTATGTTATAGTAATATACATTTAATTGAATTTAATTTCAGATTGAATCCGATTTCAACATGATTTTTAAAAATACAGAGGTTTAATTTTTTGCAATGTGGGAGAAAGTTTTACCCCACGTCCCCAAAATATTTAGTGACGAGATAAAGGACAAAGCATACAGGGAACTATGTTCCAAGCTAGACTACAAATCAATAGATGACAGTGAGTATATTTTTTTGAAAGTGGTTCTAGAAAAAAAAACACTAATGATTTTTTTACTTGTATCTAGATTCAAGAAACTGCATGATAGCACTCTTACTTAATTCGGTTATCACTCCTACAGAGAAATATAAAAGTAATGGAAAGCTAAATAAAGTCACCATAAGTGAAGCCATGGACTGTTTTGTTTTACGCATTTCGCCAACGTCAACTTTAGAGGAAGAAGTTTTGAATATGAGGCAATGTTTTGAACGCCAAAACGGTACATTGTAGCTAATAATAATTGTAGTTGGTGAAAGTCCAATTAAACTTACAGAGTTTTTTGTATACTGGGACGGGCTAACGTTTAAGTTCTCATCCTTCTTAAGTGCTTAAATATGTGCTTCAAAATTTTTCACATTTTAAATTTTCAATATCCGTTATATTGCAAAGGCGTTTGGAGCTTCATAGATTTTTTTTATAAGATTAAAACTCCATACTACGAAAACTCACCAAAAGCATCAGGTCTAGTTTCGCACTTAAACACTCTAGACTTTCATAAAATAAAAAACTATGGAGTTTTTAAATGTTTTCAAAGAAATTGTTTTCAGCATTTCTCCCGTAAGTACTTATTTCCAAAACACTTAAATTTACATGATGAGGAGGACGATAACTTGGACTTTTCCAATAAGCCGAAAAATTACAATAAAACTGCCTTAGCATCGCTGCCAATGCTTCAGAATCTGTAAATAGCAATCTGAGAAATACTAACTTTAAATTTTCGGATGAAATTCATAAATCTGCTTTAAGGTTAACATGTGAATTGTATGCAAAAGATAATTTCTCGCGTAAGGACGCTATATTTATTCAATCCAAAATAACAAATGTTTGTCAAATAATTGTTTCAAATGTCACATCTTGGATTTCAAATCCTACACAGATTACAGAAACCCTAAATATTCTGTCAAACCCATTTAAAAATATACAAACGGAGCATACATTTACACAATATTTAAGTCAAAATGATATGTTTGAACAATTTTACACACATACTGTAAACAATGAAATAGCAGAAAAAATTGCTTCCGGTCGTACAGTTTTAAAAGAGTCAAAATCAGAAGCATATGTATTTAAGTTAAGATATTGCATAAGAAAAATATTTGAAGTTGGCACACTTCTCACGGATACAATAGAAAACATAGAGGTTTTAAAGAAAAGGAAAAATTATTCAAGCTTTGTTAACGGTTCCTTATATAAAGAAAAAAAGCTGTAATAGGTATTAACTAATAGCAATACCATGCTTTTTTTATACACAGATACAATACAATAAAAAAGAACAACAAAAAAATAAATAAAATTATAAACTAAAGTAAAATAAGATCAAACAAAATAAAATAAATAATAGATTTATAAATAAAATAATAAAAAATAAATAAAAAACAGTAAATTAAAACACAATTAAATATTATAAAATTATATGAAACAAAATATAATTAATTAAAGTAAAATGAAATGAAAATAAAATAAAATATAATACAGCAAAATTAAAATAAATACAATACAACAAAATTGCTATTTTTCCCATAGCGTCATTGCTCATTTGGGCATTATTTCACGACTAATTATATACGACTAAAACAATTGTAACTTTTTTAATATGTACAATATTATTCCTTAAAATTATTTAAAAATTACAATAAATATTTGTATTTTACTATTAAAGACTTTTTATAAATTAAATAAAACTGAAAAGAGTATTTAACTGCATTTTGTTCTTTGAACGGGTATTATGGTAGATTAGAAATTAAAAGATATGACTGTTATATTAACAGTATTCATAGCTGTTTTAAAACTAACAGCATATCTGTTATTTCAACAGCATTCACAGGTGTTTTACAGCTAACATACTGTCTGTTATTTCAACATTTAAAACTGTTATTTTCAAGTCGACAGGAATGTCTTTTAATTTAACACAAATACTGTTGTTTTTAGGACAACAGAAATAACTGTTGTTCAAGCTGTCAATTTCAAAATGACGAAAATATGTTGATTTAACAGGGTCACTGTTAATATGAAGACAACAGATGTTTCGTTGTTTTAACTGGCAAATACTGTTGTTTTTTTTTATGCTGTTGAATTAACAGCTTCGAGTAATGGATAAGAATTGACAGTAATTTTGGTTGATTCTACCATATTTTGGTTGATTTTACCAGCTTTTTTCTCTGTGTATGGCCGATCAAATGATCGATGATAGATTTATGAATAACCTGGCCGACATGGCAAGGTACCTGACGTATTTAGATCCTTGCGAGAGTTTGGTGGAAACCCAGCTGAGTTCAGCAGCTGGAAGAGGAGTGTTGAACGAATATTAAGGATTTATGAGTCATGCGCAGGCTCACCGAAATATTTCGGCATCCTTGGAGTAATTCGTAATAAAATCGTAGGCAGTGCTGACGCGGAACTAGAGTCCTACAATACCCCCCTTAACTGGAAGGCTATTTACCGATGCCTTACCATGTATTACGCTGACAAGAGAGACCTTAGCACACTTGAATATCAAATGACCTACTTAAAACAAGGTCGGAAATCTGTTCAAGAATTTTATATTGACGTTTACTCACACCTATCACTAATATTAAATAAAATATCCTGCATGGAAATTAGCGAAGAGTGCATTGGTGTCCTCACACACACATACCCTGACAGGGCGCTAGACACCTTTGTCAGAGGACTATCAGACGATCTATCGAGACTTCTCGGCATGAAAGAGCCGGCTGATCTGCCTGAAGCATTGCATTTATGCATCAAGTTAGGGAATCAAAATTTCAGGGCAGCACATGCCAACAGCCAACCGTGCATAAACGGGCCACATTACCACCACCGATTTTCGAGATGCCATATCAGCAACGGCCCGCACTTCCACCTAGAAAGAACCCTAATCAGCCATTCTACCCGCACCTTGCCCATCTACCTCAGGCAATACCTCCCTTTACCCGATCTTCCTGACAACCCCAATACCAACAATTTCCCCAATACTAACAATTTCCTCAATACCAACAATTCCCCCAATACCAACAATATCCAAAGAATTCGAACATTCAAAATCCCAATTACGCTCTGTAACAACCCCCTAGACCCAACCAGTTCAACAGTCCTCCACCAAGACCCACCCAACCAAAACCCCCAGTCCCAATGGACATAGACGAATCTCTCAGGACAAAGAACGTAAATTACATGATAAGGCCGACCAATAACTTCCTTGCCGGAAAACGGCCCATAACTCTTTCCAATCAAATAGGGCAACCTTTCAAACAAAACAGGGTAAATAACATAAAAACAACAGAAACGGACTTAGGACAGCAACCTGACAAACTAGATGAACAAACATTCCAGGATTATTACAACCAATACACTGCACACGATAACAGCACCCTTGACAGCCTCCATGAAGAAAACTCATACGAATTCTCCGACATTCATTTTTTAGGCTAACGAATTCCACGCTACCATATTTCCAAGGCAAGGACAGTAGCGGGAAAGTTCTAAATTTCTTAATTGACACGGGCTCAAATAAAAATTACATTCAACCAAATCTCGCGAAAAAACGTATTCTCAACTAGGAAATTTTTAATGCAACCTCAGTGGGAGGAAATGTTAAGATAACCCACCATACCTTTATTAACCTTTTCGGATTAAAAGACGAAACCTTTAAATTTTTTATATTAACCACACTTAAATCCTTGCACGTTATTTCCGGTAACGACAGCCTAAAATAATTAGAAGCCGTAATTTTTACTTCAAGAACTCATATGCTAATAAAAAACAATAGGAAAATAGCCATTAAGCAACAAAAATCAAAATCAGTAAAAAATATCGAAATAAGAACAGACCATCTTACGGATGAACAAACGGGAAAACTCCGAAATTTATGCTATTCATACCCACAACTTTTTCTGATCCGGATGAAAAATTAACCGCGGCAAAACTCGGCAAGCCCCTAACGGTACTTTTGAGAGGCGAGGGGGGACGTATTTCCAAAAATCTTTCAGCTAAAATAAAAATTACTCTCGACAATAACACTATGGAAGCGTTTAATAAATTAAAAAAATCACTAGCATCCTCTGACGTCATGACCCCGACTTCGAAAAAGAATTTCACTTGACAGCCGACGCATCAAACCACGCCATAGGAGCATTCCTAGAGCAAGGTGGTAAACCCATAATGTTCATTTCCCGAACATTGACAACGACCGAGGAAAATTACGCAACTAACGAAAAGGAACTTTTAACCATTATATGGGCTTTAAAAACCTTTAGAAATTATTTGTATGGTTCAACCACAACACAAATTTTCAATTTTCATTTTCATATTTAACAATATTGGCGCCGACCAATTTCTCGACAACCACAACAAATAAATTATTTGTCTGCAATCCAACACAGTGACGAAAGTTCAGCCCAAAATTTAACACCGTATACAGACGCACCTATCAATGCATTTAAAAGTAAAATTTTTATTTCTACTGGCGAAACCTCTTCATACCAATTTAGATTACGTTTTCCAACTTACCATAGATACATTATTATTGAAAGCGACTTTACAGAAGAAAGTCTTACCACATTGTTGAAAAGATATCTCAACCCTACAGTAATAAATTGCTTAAAAATTGAAGACAACATTTTAGGGAAAATACAAACAATTTAACAAATTCATTTTAGCAGGTACAAAGTACGTTATACCCGAAAATTCATTTGAGATGTTACAAACGAATCAGAACAGGAAACGGAAATCATCAACAAGCATAATAGGGCTCATCGCAATCCCACAGAAAATAAAGCCCAACTCTTAGAAAGGTGTTACTTCCCAAAAATAAACGCCAAAATAAAACGAATTGCAAAACAGTGCAAAATTTGCTTAAAAAATAAGTATGAGAGAAATCCAGTAAATCCTATCCTGAAACCAACTCCCATCCCTAATTACCCAGGTCATATCGTTCATATAGACCTATCCCATACTAACAACAAAGTAGCGCTGACGGTAACGAATAAATTTTCTAAATACGCAGAAGCAAAAATTGTGCGCTCCAGAGCAACGGAAGACATAAAGGCCCCCTTAAGAAGTCTCTTGACAACATTCGGAATCCCACAAAATATCGTTATGGACAACGAAAAATCCCTAAACGCAGCCCCTATAACCGTACTGCTAAAAACGAATACGGTATTGAAATATTAAAAACTCCTCCATACAAAAGTTCTATAAACGGACAAATAGAACGATTCCATTCCACACTTACCGAAGTGATGCGTTCCACTAAAGCAGAAAACACCCACACCGACTTTAAGAACCTTCTCAATAGAGCCATATTCAAGTATAACTATTCCATTCATTCCACTACTAAACGTAAACCAGTGGAAGTATTTTTCGGAAGAACAATAGGACCAAATCGAATGACATTGGACAGAGATGAGAATGCCCAAAATCTTAAAAATAAACAAGAAAAAGACTTACGACTTCATAATAAAGATAGGACGGAGTTCAGGACATACAACAATAACGACATTATTTATGTTAAATAAACAAAAGACTAGGAAACAAACTAACACCCCGATATAAAAAGGATATGGTGGCGTGGTGTGATGGTAGCGTGCTCCGCCATCACACCGTATGCCCTGGGTTCAACTCCCGGGCAAAGCAACATCAAAATTTTAGAAATAAGGTTTTTCATTTAGAAGAAAATTTTTCTAAGCGGGGTCGCCCCTCGGCAGTGACTGGCAAGCGCTCCGAGTGTATTTCTGCCATGAAAAGCTCTCAGTGAAAACTCATCTGCCTTGCAGACGCCGTTCGGAGTCGGCATAAAACATGTAGGTCCCGTCCGGCCAATTTGTAGGGAAAATCAAGAGGAGCACGACGCAAATTGGAAGAGAAGCTCGGCCTTAGATCTCTTCGGAGGTTATCGCGCCTTACATTTATTTTTTTTATAGTACTAGAAGACCAAGACGACACAATTTTGGCACAATCTGGCCGCACGGTTCACTAAAGCCATATCAAAAAGTAAATCACACCCTTCTATTACAGGATCCTATTTGCCTCCTGCTATACGGAAACCCAAATTTTGGACTATACGACCGGTCCCATAGTAACGATAGACACAGGAACCGCGAAGATTCAAACCGGAACATTCCGACTAATACACACTATTGGCCTCGACCAGTACGACTCCCTACTATACAACATACACGCCACAATAGAACATGACATAACTAGGAAAATCTGAAGTCACCCATTCCTTTCCCAAGAGGAAAAATCCATCCGATCCCTCCTATACCAACTGAAACCCAAGAAAACCAATAGAGCAATTGAACCACTTGGCAAAGCCTGGAAATGGCTTGCTGGATCCCCTGACCATGAAGATTTTAAAATACTAATAGATAAAGTAACTACTATAGTAGGTAATAATAACCAAAAAGTAGTAATAAACAAATCTATTTTGGAAAGAAAAAATAATTTAACTCATATTTAAAATACAGTTTAAGCGAAATTAAATCGGGCGATGCTCTTAAATTAGAAATAGAAAACAATATTGAAATGAAATTGAAAGTCATTAAGGAAGAATTAAAAACATAGATTATTCAATACAATGGTCAAAAGCAGGAATTATAAACTAATTCATATTATCTAACGAAGAATTAATTGTAATTGAAGAAGCACTAGGAAAACAAAATATGCCTTATTTAAGAATAATCGAAGCAATTGAATTTTGTGATGTTAAAATTGCATCAAATTTATCTTCCATTATGTAGTGTTACATGGAAATGCCCCTTTTTCGTAAGGCACTTAACAATAAAAATACACAAGCACTTATAGACGACACAAATAGCCGACCCAAATATTTATGCATGCACAGCGGGAGTTCACCAATGGGTTATTAATGCTTGCACATGCAATGCATAGTTGTTTACATTTGTCAACCCGTCACATTGACCAACCCGCTTATCGATCAGTCAATAGTCAATGTGACTGCCAAAATATTTATATATAATATTTATGTGTATCTAATTGCATGTGTCCGTAAAGTAGTCACTAGAATAATAATATGCTGACTTGTCATATATGCACTAGGAATGTATTGCAACGAATTTACTGAAATTCCGCTTATTTGCAACCTTCTACTAACGTTCGTATCACTAAACTGTTGAATAAATAACTCCAATATTCAATAAAGCAAAATAGTCTTTATTAGACTACTTTGAAAGTACAATAACACTTATACTTCGCAACAAATAGCGTGCTTAAATCAAACTGATTTCGGACTACTCAGCTTCTGCTTCTAGAATCCTCTACCTGGGCACCAGCCATACGCGCGTATATTTGTAGTGTGTAACCATATGCGTGTGTATATGTGAGCGAAGTAGTAGCTGATGATGACATGCGTTTGTGAGTATCTCTCTGCTGCTTTTATGCATGTGTGTACATGATGATTACTGTGTGTTTATGTAGCTGGCTTAAATGTTGTTGTGCCTTTATTTAATAACCTTAGGGATTGTAATATTCGTCACACTGCCCTCCACCCAAGTCTGATTGTCCCGAACAGACAAAATTTCTCGATCTAATTGCCTCTCCAAGTGAACAAACCTTCTATTTCGTGGTTTCCCAATGGTTTGTATGCGGTATATGGTATCACTGATCCTCTTCACAATTTTGTACGGGCCTTCCTAACTGTACCAAAATTTGGATGGAACACCTTTCCGCCGGTGAGGGCTGTATAGTAGTACTAAACCTCCATCCAGGAAACTTTCCGAATTATTGTTCTTATCGTACTTGTGTTTCATCCTACTACTCATTATCCTGGGCCGTTAATTTACACTCTGTTGTTTGGCCAATGAACTACTTCGCAGAGCTTGATCTTGACGGATTGACTTTGCATCATCAGTATCGTCTGGACGGTTCACAAAAGTAGTGCGCCCTGGGTTGAAACCACCCTGGCATTCTTTCTGGGAAATTCTTTCCTTCATTTTAGTGCGTCCATTGGGGTTTGTCAATGCCAGTGTTTCTCTCGCAGGTATCCTTGATTTTGCTTTGTTTGGCCCATTCATTCCATCAACCTTTACCAGATTTACTTTCTTTGGCTTTTGTGGTCTGTGTTGAATCTCCACCACCAGCACTCGCTTACTGCTGAACCCTTTCTCCAAACTAAAGTTAAGTGGTACATCCTGATTCTTATACTGCATAATCTTTCTCTGAATATCGATCCTGATGTCATAGTCAACTAAGAAATCCACTCCCAATATGACTTCATCAACGATCTCTGCCACAACGAATTTGTGTAAAATCATGACCTCCCCAATTAAGACTTCACATACCACTTCTCGCTGGAATTGGTTATACTCGCCAGTAATCGTACGCAATCTTGCTCCAGGTAATGGCTTTACTATCCTGTTGACCAAATCAGATCTGATTAACGAATGAGATGCGCCCGTATCTACATACAGTACACGCTGATTGCCATCCACATTTCCTTTGACGGTAAGACTGCTCGATTTCCTTCCAGTTTGCGAGATAGATATCACACTACATTCAAAAGCTTGGGCAAGTTATCGATCCTTACATCTGACTCGCTCTTGCTTATCTCCTCCAGCTTTGCGCTTACTACCAGCCAAGTTGGAACTCCCATGGCCGGTGCTGCTGTGACGTGCAATGTGACTTGGGTTACCGCACTTGAAACACTTCATAACTCCGGCATTTTTCTGTTGTAATCCCTTCAGTGCTTCCAAAATTGTGTCTTCCCAATCTGGCCTTTCCACTTCTACGCCATTGTATGCGGGCTTACTAAAAAGTGACGCTGTGTCCTAAGTTAGTGCATGGGATACCGTTTCAGCAAATTTTGGCCTTGGGTTCGCATATGTAGCCCGTTTCGTTTCGACATCCCGTATTCCATTTATAAAGCTCTGAATTTTAAACCTCTCGGTGTATTGCACGGGTGCGTCTGCATTTGCCAAATGAGCCAACTTTTCTACATCCGAAGCAAACTCTTGCAAAGTCTCATTAATTTTTTTGGTAACGGTTTTGCAACTCAATTTGGTTTATCTGTTTTCTATGCTCGCTTCCGAAACGTCTCTCCCGTTCGTACTCTGGGATATTCTGTAAGATTTAAGCTGCAGGACCTTTCAATGCCACGAACAGTGCAGCAACTTCATCTTCAGCATTCCAGTTGTTCGCTGCTGACGTCTCCTAAAATTGAAGCTTGAATACCTGAAAAGGAACAGATCCCTCAAAAGATGGAGTTTTTACTTCGGATTGCTCGCTGGAACAGCTGGGCGATTCAGTTGTAACTGTTGCATAAGACCTTCCAACACTTCTGTCTCGGCATCAATTTTGTCCTCGAGTTGTAAAATTTTTGCATCCTGCTCTTCCAGTTTCGCAAAGAGCTGCGATGATACCTGTTCCGAAATTTGTGCCGACATTCCAGATATACGTGCCACTTGCGCTTCCAGTTGAGATGACATATGTCTTCTGTTCTTCCAATTGAGATGACATTTGCTAAGACATTTCTGAAATGCGTGCCTCCTGTGACTCCAGCTGAGATGCCATTGTCGATGTTTGTGCTGATATTGTGCTCGTCACTGTATGCGTCGTTTTTTGCTTCCATTTTTGTTGTTATTTTGTCGCTATCAGAATGAAAGACATACTCGTCAGGATTGGTTCCTTCAAATACCATAGCTACACCTAGTCGTCTTTGTAGCTGGGATTTATTGCCAATAGTAGCCAATCCACGGACTTCCAACTCCTCCTTCAGTTGCTGGATTGTCAATTCACTCAACTTTGCCTTGTCCAAGTTGTATTCCCAATCTTCGGAATTTATTCAACAATTCCTCTTCTGAAACCAGTTGCGAAGTAGTAGCTGATGACGACATGCGTTTGTGAGTATCTCTCTGCTGCTTGTATGTATGCGTGTACATGATTATTAATGTGTTTTTGTAGCTGGCTTAAATGTTGTTGTGCCTTTATTTAATAACCTTAGAGATGGTAATATTCGGCACAGTATGTACTTTTTAGTTTGTAAGTATTAGTGTAAATACGTATTTGTAATGTAAGAAAAAAAATAAATAAATGTAAGGCGCGATAACCTCCGAAGAGATCTAAGGCCGAGCTTTTCTTCCAATTTGCGTCGTGCTCCTCCTAATTTTCCCTACAAGTTGGCCAGACGGGACCTCCATGTTTTATGCCGACTCCGAACGGCATCTGCAAGGCAGATGAGTTTTCACTGAGAGCTTTCATGGCAGAAATACACCCGGTGCGCTTGCCAAACACTGCCGAGGGGCGACCCCGCTTTGGAAAATTTTCTTCTAATTGAAAAACCTTATTTCTAAAATTTTGATGTTGCTTTGTCCGGTGTGTTAACCCAGGGCATACGGTGTGGTAAGCGGAGCACGCTACCATCACACCACGGTGGCCGCCAATGTAATGTAAGAAGTTTTGTATAAAAGAGAAAGCATTTTCAAATAAAGAATCAATAATTGTCAAGACGCTAAGCCTAACAGCGCGTTAAATTTATTTACATATTTCATGGCGATCCTGATAGTGTGATCAACAAGTTAGCAGACAAATTTGCCGAAATAAGCAAAGACGCTACAAACGATCATACTGAAGGAAGAACCTGCCAGGTCATTAGTTAGCAGACAATTTGCTAACAAGCAAAATTCGCTAAGAAGACCTAGCTGAAATCCTCCCAGTTTGATCGAGGAAGACCCGGTTAAAAATTAAATCATAAAAAAAAGGATCAAATATTTCCTTGTAAAAACGGGTTAAACTTCTTTTGAGCCCATCGGAGAATATTGAACATAGCGATATGAGCACCTTACAATCAATAATATTTGGAGACTTGGCCATTGGTCCCAAGTAACAGTAACAGCCACCAAATGACTGGCAGCAAATACACAAAAACAGAATATTGACACGGTGACTGGCAGCAAATACAGAGAAGAAGCAGAATGTTACCTGAAAAAAAGATTTTGATTGCCGGCATGACTGCATAACAGGGTGGAAGATTAACTGAAAGAAGATTTTGACTGGCAACATTCTGACTGGCAGCATGACTAGCGGCTATTAATTAAATATAAATTAGAATAACTTTGGCGACCTTACTGACGCTCAACCAAGAGCAGAAATTTTTAGGCATCATTCTGTATTGCGAACGATAGCTCAGGCGAACGATTTGTCTCTTGACGATTTCGTCTAGCAATGGTGTTCTCTATCATTTTCGTTCGGCCTTTACGTTTCTTACAATATACCAAAGTGTAGGCGAAAGCATTTGTCAAATGATATGTTGCCATATGTATGTATTTTATTCAGAAACTTCACCTAGTCATTTAAGTTTTTTAAAATTTTTCATGTTTTTTCACTCAATTAAAATAACTCTGGGAGAAACAAAATGATTTGTTTTATTTTGTGGGTTTGTTTACACTTTAAAAAAAAAAAACCACCAAAATTATAAAAATTATAATTGGTTTTCCGGGAAAATTTTGCGCCCAACGCCATTTTTTCCGATCGAGCAAAAAATGTATGCCAGCTGCGTACACATCATAACCGAAACGCGTTATTCGTGGTGACAGCCCAGTTACGTGTAGAACTCAGAAATAAGTGCCGTGAAAGTTAAATGTATTGGACCTACCGGACTTTGGTAGAAGCGTTAATTTACAAGTTGTATGAATACAACAGCGCCCTGTATTAACACAATTTGTTCAAATTTTCGGGTGAGCAAGGAGTGTTTAGACATATATAGACCGAAAATAAAAATGCATATGCAAACCTTCGATTTCGTAACACTCACTTGCCAGTGAAGTTCTAGAGGAACTATCAAAATTTCTAAAATTTCTAGCCACTAGAAGTTACCAAAAGTCGATAAGAATGAAGATTTTTCGCTATGAGCCAACCAAGGTGGAAAAAGTCATCGGGAATGTTTAAACGGTTTTTTAACCGCATTTTTGTAAGAAATGGATAGCTTTCCACAAACACTGGGGATGAGTGCCGAGAAGTGCGAACAGCACTGAGGAACATTTTTTCAACTGTATGTGGTAATCCCGGAGCGTATAGATGTATCGATGGAATAGTCATGGGACGATAATCGCATTATCAGTTATCTTTTCCACCGTTAATTGTGAGGATGATAACAGCAACAATACGTGTGGGAAGATGTGGCATCACTTGCCACAAATCAATAAAGTTTTATATACACATACATTATTCGCGGATTTTTTTATAAGTAAACATGTTGTCCAGACTGGTTTTCGTATATACTTAAAAATTATCCTTCTTCAGCTTCATCTTTTTTCTCCTCTTGCTCGTTCCTACTCTCTTCCTCCCCTCTTCTTCTCCTCTTCATATTCTTTCTCCTCCTCTTCCAATTCCTTCCCATCTCTCACACTGCTCTTCCCACTCTCCTCTCTCCTTTCTCTATTTCTTTTCCTTCCTCTTCCTACTCTTATCATCCTTTTTAGCTCTCTCTTTTTTTCTCCTCTTCTTTTCCCTTCTCTCTATTCCTCCTCTACTACCCACTCTTTCTTTCCTTCCCCTCCACTTTCCTCCTTTCCTTCGTCGTCGTCCTGCTCTTGTCCTTCTCTCTCCTCTTCTTCTGCTTCCTATTCTTTCTCCTCTTCTCCTGCACTTTCCCTTCCGCGCCATCTTTTCCCCACATCTCTGCTCCTCTGACTTCCCTACTCCTGCTCTTACTCTTGTCCTCCTACTTTCTTCCTCTAACTCCATCCCACTCTTCTTCCTGGCGTGTGTATTCCATTATCCTCGTTCATTTGTCTATTAACACTTTTGTGAAAGATGGGCCATATAATCCTGCTAATTCCTGATTTGAGAAAAAGGAAAGATCATTATTGTTGTAGGTGGTATTTGAAAGCTTTATATTCATTTTTGCAATATGTTCACTAATAGCGTTTTCTTTCTGAAATATTGTGCCTAAGTAAATGCTAAAGCCTTAATAGAGTTACTCCTACCCAGAAAATTTTCAACATTTATAGTGCATACAAGAACATTTCAACTCACCATATTACTCATATTATAGAGTATATGTGGAACTTAAGATGAATTGAGATTTTCACAAAACACTGCACACCGCCATTTTATACAGTGTAAAGTTTAACCCTTTGCGTTCGAGCAGGCCACAATTTTCACAAAATAACGAAATACCCGTAAATAAGTTGCAATGTTTTTTAGAATAGAACAACAACCCTTGCGCGTCTTACAAAAAAGCGTAACACTTAGCCAGAAAAGAAACGCTATAAACTTTCCAAACTTGCGGCAATAGGCTTCATTGCTCCGCGTGGGTGCTTACAACTTCCAGCCGCAATTTTTTTTTTCACCTCCTAGCTTTTATTTTTGCAGACTTCTGCGTGCTCCTTTGAATCTTCACTACGCTTATCTTTTTCGTTCCCCTTAAACCGGGTTGTTTGATGTTTGTTATATAGTTAGGTCTGTGTTATGTGATTGATATATGCTTTGCAGGGTGACGGTCGATTGTAGGTGTGTCTGGACAGGTGATTGTGTGGAGATGTCTGTTTTGTTGCGGTGATTGTGCTGTGTGCTGCGATTTGTTGTCAGTGACTGGTGCTGGTGTTGCTTATTGTGTGTATTGTTGCTGCTTCATTTCTTGCCTCTTGCAAGAACGATACTCCAAATACTTGTCCTGCCGGTGCAAGCTGCCTTTGAATTACACGATCCTGTCAATAGTCCCCTTTCTGTTTCCTTGAGTGGTTTTTGTGGGCAATATGGACCACAACCTATACCATTAATGTTGTTTGCGCATTATCGGTCAAGCATGCTTTTGTCCTACTCTTGAGGTCAGGACCCAGTTTCAACAAAAGACGAATACATATAAGTTGCTTAGTAGTAACAATAAATTTAAATATAGCACTTACCTTTTTGGGGGGGGGACTTAATCACGGTTCTTATTGGAGGGCCAATAGCATTACTTTTGTTGTCTACCCCAACTCATTCCATTTAAAGATCGCCTTGCGATGTGTCTTCCGAATTGAACGAGCACCTCTTGCCAGGTTCCATATTGGGCTTCCAATTCACTTACTACACTCCAAACTGCAACGCTCCTAGTGTTCTTGTCACTAGAACAAAAAACATTAATTAAAACAAGTAAGGAGGCTAAGTTCGGGTGTAACCGAACATTACATACTCAGTTGAGAGCTGTGGAGACAAAGTAAGGGAATCACATGTTTTAAAAGGAACTAGGGTAACCCTGGAATGTGTTGTATGACATGTGTATCAAATGAAAGGTATTAAAGAGTATTTAAGAGGGAGTGTGCCATATTCTATAGAGTGGGACGCCATTTAGGGATATCGCCATAAAGTGGACAGGCTGACCTCTGAGAATTTTTGTGTACGATATGGTATCAAATGAAGGTGTTATGTATATTTTAAAAGGGGTGGTGGCTTAGTTCTATCGTGGACCCTTTTCGAGATATCGCCATAAAGGTGGACAGGGTGACTCTAGAATTTGTTTGTACGATATGGGTATCAAATGAAGGTGTTAATGAGTATTTTAAAGGAGTGGGCCTTAGTTCTATAGGTGGACGCCCTTTTCGAGATATCGCCATAAAGGTGGACCGAGGGGTGACTCTAGAATTTGTTTGTACGATATGGGTATCAAATGAAAGATGGTTAATGAGTATTTTAAAAGGCGTGGGCTAGTTCTATAGGTGGACCGCCTTTCGAGATATCGCCATAAAGATGGAGCCCAGGGTGACTCTAGAATTTGTTTGTACGATATGGTATCAAATGAAAGGTGTTAATGAGTATTTTAAAAGGGAGTGGGCCTTAGTTCTATATAGTGGACGCCTTTTCGAGATATCGCCATAAAGGTGGACCAGGGTGACTCTAGAATTTGTTTGTACGATATGGGTATCAAATGAAAGGTGTTTAATGAGTATTTTAAAAGGAGTGGCCTTAGTTCTATAGGTGGACGCCTTTTCGAGATATCGCCATAAAGGTGGACCAGGGTGACTCTAGATGTTTTGTACGATATGGGTATCAAATGAAAGTGTTAATGAGTATTTAAAAGGAGTGGGCCTTAGTTCTATATGTGGACGCCTTTTCGGATACGCCATAGAGTGACCGGGTGACTTAGAATGTGTGGATATTGTATCAATTAAAGGATAATGAGGGTTTTAAAAGGAGTGGCCCTTAGTTGTATATTGAGGCGTTTTTCGAGATATCTACCAAATGTGGACCAGGGTGTCCAGAACATCATCTTGTCGGTACCCGCTAATTTATTTATATATGTAATACCAACGTACAGTATTCCTTCCAGAATTCAGGGCTTTTGATTTCGCCCTGCTACAAACTTTTCATTTTCTTCTACTTAATATGGTAGCGTGTCACACCCATCGTACCACGTTTGGTTTTCTAAGGGTTATAGTTTATTTTGCGTCAGATAGACCGACGACAATTACATGTTTCATCCTATTTTCGTATTGAGTAAGAATTATGGCAATTTTGCTTCATTTTTCGTAATTGTTTCACGATATCGAAAAGTGGCGTGTCATGGCGGATGTTCGGCCGATTTTTTACACCAACACAAGAGTTCCGATAAGTACGTGAACTGAGTCAGTTTAGTAGACCATATCGATTTTTGCTCAAGTTATCGTGTTAACGGCCGAGCGGAGACGACGGTCGACTGTGTATAAAACTGGCGATGGCTTCACACAGATTTCGCCTCTTACCTCACAGAAAACAGATATCGTCTAGTGAGTCTAAGCCCCTACAATAATTATCACAGGATTGTAAGTTTTTGTTCGACTTATGCATTAAAAGCATCCTAGACAATGAAAGACAAAGGCGAGAGCCACGCCATTTGAAAAAATTTATCTTTTATTCTTTGTATTTTGTTGCACCCTACGCGTTACTGCAGTTGAATGTTGGCATAATGTACTTATATGCTGTCAAGATGAGTAACTTTTCTACTAAAATTTGATACTTTACAAAAAATTTTGTTTTAAAAGTGGCGGTCGTCTCTCGATTTTGCTAATTTTTATTAACGCAACTACGTAATAGGAGTACGTTCCTGCCAAATTTCATCATGATATCTTTCAACGACTGCCGAATACAGCGTGCCAAACTTCTACATTACCTTCATTTAAAAGTGGGCGGTAGCCACGCCCATTGTCCAAAATTTTACTAGTTTTCTATCTGCGTCATAAGCTCGACTCACCTACAAGTTTCAGTCACTTAATCCCGACTATTTGGTATGAATTATCGCACTTTATCGAGTTTTGTCGGAATTTTCGTGAATATCGAAAAGTGGCCGTGGTTATGTCCGCGATATCGTTCATTTAATAGTCGAACTGAGACTGGTCGGCCCAGGAACCTACATACCAAATTTCATCAGATACCATCAAAAGTGTACATCAGTTTGATCTGTGTTAACAGAAGACGACCTGGCTCAATCGAATTTTTTCGATACTGATGCTATTGTGATACATGGAAGTCTATATCTATCTCGATTCCTTTATACCTGTACAACCAACCGTTATGCAATCAAAGTTAAATATACTCTGTGAGCTCTGCTCAACTGAGTATAATTTATCCTTAAATAGTTTAGTTATAATAAAATTGACCTCTTTTAGATCTTTTTCTATCCATTTTTAAAAATTCAACACTATAACTTATTTAATTTCGTTAAAATTTGACATTTATTATTTATTTTTTGACTCATTGTTATAAAGAATGTTTCACTTTTTAGCGTCTTCGTCACGTAAGAGTCAGCTCTTTTCGTCTTGTGCCGTTTAACGAACATTCACGTTTGGCAATAGAAATAGGCCTTTAATTTCTGTTTAGGAATATTTTTTTAAATATTTTTAGAATTAACTAAAAGTTTGTTTTTTTACCAAAGTTTGATGTCAGCTTTGAAAATGGCGACAAACTCAGCCTACAATAGGGAAAAGCTTGACGCTCAAGTGCATAGAAAAATAAAAATAGGCATAAAAATTAATTTTAAAAACAATACTTTTGTAAAATGAATTCATCGAAATCAAATTACAATCTTAAGAAAATTAGAAATGTTTAAAAATATTAAATTACAACGAAATTTTGTTTTAAGAAAATTAAAAATTCTTAGAGTAAAACTTTTTTAATAATAAATTTTATAAATGTTTTCATTAAGTAAAATAATTTAAAACAAGTAAGGAAGGTTAAGTTCGGGTGTAACCGAACATTACATACTCAGTTGAGAGCTATGGTGACAACATAAGGGAAAATAACCATGTAGGAAAATGAACCGAGGGAAACCCTGGAATGTGTTTGTATGACATGTGTATCAAATGAAAGGCATTAAAGAGTATTTTATGAGGGAGTGGGCCATAGTTCTATAGGTGGACGCCATTTAGAGATATCGCCATAAAGGTGGATCAGGGTTGACTCTAGAATTTGTTTGTACGATATGGGTATCAAAAGAAAGGTGTTAATGAGTATTTTAAAAGGGAGTGATCCTTAGTTCTATAGGTGGACGACGTTTCGAGATATCGCCATAAAGGTGGACCAGGGGTGACCCTAGAATCGTTTGTACGATATGGGTATCAAAAGAAAGGTGTTAATGAGTATTTTAAAAGGGAGTGATCCTTAGTTCCATAGGTGGACGCCGTTTCGAGATATCGCCATAAGGTGGACCAGGGGTGACCCTAGAATTTGTTTGTACGATATGGGTATCAAATGAAAGGTGTTAATGAGGATTTTAAAAGGGAGTGGTGGCTGTAGTTTGTATAGGTGGACGCCTTTTCGAGATATCGCCATAAAGGTGGACCAGGGGTGACTCTAGAATAGTTTGCTATATATGCGTATCAAATGAAAGGTGTTAATGAGTATTTTAAAAGGGAGTGGGCCTTAGTTCTATAGGTGGACGCCGTTTCGAAATATCGCCATAAAGGTGGACCAGGGTGACTCTAGAATGTGTTTGTACGATATGGGTATCAAATTAAAGGTGATTAATGGGTTTTTAAAAGGGAGTGGTGGTAGTTGTATAGGTGGCGCCTTTTCGAGATATCGCCATAAAGGTGGACCAGGATGACATCTAGACTTTGTTTGTACAGATATGGTATCAAATGAAAGGTGTTAATGAGTATTTTAAACGGAGTGGGCCTTAGTTCTATAGGTGGACGCCCTTTTCGAGATATCGCCATAAAGGTGGACCAGGGGTGACTCTAGAATATGTTTGTACGATATGGGTATCAAATGAAAGGTGTTAATGAGTATTTTAAAAGGGAGTGGGCTTAGTTTCTATAGGTGGACGCCTTTTCGAGATCGCATAAAGGTGACCAGGGGTCTAGAATTGTTTGTACGATATTGGTATCAAATTAAAGGTATTAATGAGAGTTTTAAAAGGGAGTGGTGGTAGTTGTATATGTGAAGTCGTTTTCCAGATATCGACCAAATGTGGACCAGGTGACCCAGAACATCATCTGTTGGATACCGCTAATTTATTTATATATGTATACCTGCCAAGATTTCAAGGGTTTTTTATTTCGCCCTGCAGAACTTTTTCATTTTCTTCTACTTAATATGGTAGGTGTCACAACCATTTTACAAAGTTTTTTCTAAAGTTATATTTCGCGTCAATAAACCAATCCAATTACCATGTTTCATCCCTTTTTTCGTATTTGGTATAGAATTATGGCATTTTTTTCATTTTCGTAATTTTCGATATCGAAAAAGTGGGCGTGGTCATAGTCGGATTTCGTTCATTTTTTATACCAAGATAAAGTGAGTTCAGATAAGTACGTGAACTAAGTTCAGTAAAGATATGTCGATTTTGCTCAATTTATCGTGTTAACGGCCATGCGGAAGGACAGACGGACGACTGTGTATAAAAACTGGGCGTGGCTTCAACCGATTTCGCCCATTTTCACAGAAAACAGTTAACGTCATAAAATCTATGCCCCTACCAAATTTCAAAAGGATTGGTAAATTTTGTTCGACTTATGGCATTAAAAGTATCCTAGACAAACTAAATGAAAAAGGGCGGAGCACGCCCATTTTGAAATTTTCTTTATTTTTGTATTTTGTTGCAACCATATCATTACTAGAGTTGAATGTTGACATAATTTACTTATATACTGTAAAGATATTAACTTTTTTTAAATTTGACTTAAACAAATTTTTTTTTAAAGTGGGCGTGGTCGTTCTCCGATTTTGCTAATTTTTATTAAGCATACATATAGTAATAGGAGTAACGTTCCTGCCAAATTTCATCATGATATCTTCAACGACTGCCAAATTACAGCTTGCAAAACTTTAAATTACCTTCTTTAAAAGTGGGCGGTGCCACGCCCATTGTCCAAAATTTTACTATTCTGCGTCATAAGTTCAACTCACCTACCAAGTTTCATCGCTTTATCTGTCTTTGGTAATGAATTATGCACTTTTTCGGTTTTTCGAAATTTTCGATATCGAAAAAGTGGGCGTGGTTATAGTCCGATATCGTTCATTTTAAATAGCGATCTGAGATGAGTGCTCAGGAACCTACATACCAAATTTCATCAAGATACCTCAAAATTTACTCAAGTTATCGTGTTAACGGACGGGACGGAACGGACATGGCTCAATCAAATTTTTTTTCGATCCTGATGATTTTGATATATGGAAGTCTATATCTATCTCGATTCCTTTATACCTGTACAACCAACCGTTTATCCAATCAAACTTAATATACTCTGTGAGCTCTGCTCAACTGAATATAAAAAGATGTAAGTAAAATGGAATGCTGAGGATTAAGAATCAAATAAAAAATTTTTTTATTAAAATTTGAATTTTATCCCCTTCTTCACGGAAACAGAAAAACAAGTATAGAAAATTTACAAATGTCGTGGTGGACAAAGATTGCGCATGGTAGTATGATATCATAGCTTGGTATGAAGTAGGAAAAGGAAACTCTGAAACATCAGAGAAGAGGATAGTTAGATATGAACCACCAACCGAGGTAGATACAAAAATATACCGACACATTCCAGATGTTTGGCTAGCAGTTATATATTACATGAAGCATAAGTACAGGACAACTAAAAACGTCCAAGTTCAAAGGCAAATTAAGAATTTGCATAATTTCTTTGAATGCTCCTGAAAAGATAGTCATGAAGGCAACAGTAAAATTCTGGGACGGGGGAAATATACAAACGCTAAAACAAACTAAAAAATAGCCTACAAAAAAATATATATATATATATAATAACAATCTGAGTCATAAGTTAGTATTAAGTTCATTTAATTGAATAAAGAACAACGACTTTCGAGTCGTCCCTAAAAATTTATTTTTTTAGTTTCTCACAAGAGGAACTAATAACTTATATAAGGGCAACGAATTCGCATTGAAATTCAGAGATATTAGGAGACAAGATACGAGTCGGTAGTTTATTACTACCGACCAAGAGCAAACCTGAAGGCTTTAACTTCATTTGTGCTTAGAGTATATTTGTCTGGAGGTTTTGACTCCATTCGATCACAGAGATTGACCGAGGGGCTTTTTACCTCAATAACCCCTTACCAAGCAGGGATAAGCTACGAGTAGAAGTAGAATTTGGTCTAATCAATATTATAACGTTTTCTTATGAAATTAACAGGGTTTGTTCATTGAAGAACCGGTAGGGATTTTATATTTTCAAGAACCCTGGACGGACTGAAACTTACCCGAGGAATAACCAAAGGAAAAAGTTCGCCACATTTAATGGCGCCGAGAAAGTTTAGATACAAATTTTAAGATATACTTTCAGAGCTTTAGCAGCGAAGAGTTCAACAAGGACTTCACATTTCCGGATTAATATTACTGAGGACATACAGCAGAACAATGGTAAAGGTATCGTGGGTATACTACCTCCCTCGAGAGGATCTGGTAGCCTACAGCTCAGAATGTGGAATAGAGGATAGCGCAACGGTTGACAAACTAAGAAAACGACTGGCGAATTCATCCAAGAGGAGAAGGATGACGAGAACTTGCGGGATCGAATCATAGAGTTGGCAATTCGGCATGCGCGATAAACAAATCCACAAGCATCAAAGACAAGCAGCGATCTAAATTCACCGGTAAATGGTAGGGAGGCAAATGGTGCATCCAACCAGCTGGAAGTCGGATGACCAGCGATCACATTATATTCAGGAGCCTGGCACATATGCAACGACCATGGATAGACTAAGGAAGTGGAGATTAAAGTACGACGGAGGCAAAGATCGTCTAGGATCATCGAGAGTGTGGAGGAGCTAGAAGATGGGTACGAAATCAACCGCAACACGATTCCGAAAGCGCTGCCGAGTTATTGAAGGACAAAACGTTAGTATGCTATAGGAATAACACGGGCATTGGCAAGAGTGGGACGCCTCAAAGAAGGACTTCCTGAAGTTCTTTCTCAGCTCCCGCTAGAGCAATTGGAAGATGAAATTCGAATGCGCGTAACAACGACAAGGTGAAGCTATTTAAAAATTAATTTCTTAGTGCTACAAGGACACATGCGTCATACCGGCTACACCGAGGAGCAGAAACAAACCCGCAGCTACAGAACTCGCGCAGAGAGTATCACTATATATAAAGCGGAGCCAGGTCAGCAATCTTGAGGAGCTGGTAAGTTTAGCTCAATATTATGAAAATATTACTCCTGGCAGGGACCAATGCGTCCAACCGCGAGGCCATTCATACTACGACGTCAAGAAGATCGTACCAGTAGTCTCCAGGCAGAAAAAGACAGGAAGGGCGAGTAGAGGTCCATCAACAAAAGAGGTGAGAGCCACAACAAGAATATGTAGACACAAGAATGCGTATAGACGATGCGGAAAAGTGGTCACGTTTCATACGGTTGCCGAGGAGTAAGAAGAGAATTATGCTGGATATGTGGTAAGTTAGGCATGCTCACATCACAGTGTTGTTTTGGTAAACCACAGGGAAACAACCAGAGAACACACTGGAGCCGAGGGATGGGGTCTTCGGAGGTGCAACATCGGAGAAATTAGACATGTTCGAATACACAAAGGGCCGCATCTTGTAACAATGTATGTGAACGGAGAAGAAGCGTTAGCAGCGATTGAAACGGGAGCGACGAGGACTCTTATAAATGATGCAATGGCGAAGAGATTAAAATTTTGCTAAGTCAAGGAAGTAAAACACGAATAAGAATGGGCGACGGCAGAGCAATAATAATCAAAGAAGCGGTAGATGCAGAATTAAGAATGGGTGATAAAGTACAGCGGAACAGAGATGCTAATCTTACCCGGCACTGTGTGATGAGGTGGTAATTGGCACGGGACTATCTAGCGAAGGTAAATCTGGAGATGAGATGCGGTGGTCAAGAATAACTTTGAGAGTAGACGAACGGAAACAAGAGGTAGTGACATGTACAACTATGGCCGAAACGAATTGCGAAGATTTCAAGGAACACAACCCAATAGCATTAATAGCATCTAGCAAGACCGATTATTTGGTGAATAAATTTCTGAGCCAAGAATTACAGGTGCTCGCAAAGATTTGCAGGAGTATCCAACGTGGCAACACAAAAAATAGGTATGAGAGACCACCGCCCGATTAAGAAAAGCTACTATCCGAAGAATCCGGAAATGCAAGAAATAATCAACAAGAAAATCGACTAGCTGATCTAAAAAGGTTGCATCGAACCATCGAAGAGCGCATAGCGCATCCATAGTTTTGGCAAAGAAGAAGAATGGCAAATGGAGACTCTGCGTAGACTACCGTCACTAAACGCAATAGCAGTACCAGATGCATACCCTTTACAACGTATACAACATATCTTGGGACAAATTAAGAAGCGCGAGATTTATCAGTAGCCTAGACTTGAAAAATGGATATTGGCAAATCACTTTGGAAGTAAACAGTAAGTAATACACCGCATTCACACTACCTGGGCGTGGACTATACTGTAATTTGGCTTACACTCAGCCCCAGCAACTTTCCAGAGAGCACTTGATCGTGTCATAAGACCAGAATTGGAACCACACGCGTTTGCATATCTTGACGATATTATCATTACAAGCAAAACATTGGAGAGCACATTGCACATTTAACAGAAGTATTTCTAAGTCTGCATAGAGCGAACCTGAAGATAAACCTGGAAGAATGTGAGTTTTTTAAGAAAAGTTTGAAATATCTAGGTCATCTCGTTAGCGGGGAGGCATCCATACCTACCCAGACAAGATAGCAGCCATCAAAGAACTGGAATCACCGAAGAATATGCGAGAGTTACGACGTGGTATAGAAGATTCGTGCCGGATTTCTCACAAGTCTCACACCCGTTAACAATGATGCTTAAGAAAGGTAATAAGTGCAGAAGGTATGAGAGCAGCAATAAGCATTCGAAGCACTTAAGGCAGCACTGACGCAGGCACCGGTACTCGCTTGCCAGATTTTTCGAGGAAGTTAAGTTTACAGACAGATGCAAATGATTTTGGTCTTGGTGCAGTACTTA
>JARSSU010009401.1:0-29330 GCA_029619165.1 Eurosta solidaginis | reverse complement strand
TTTTTCAAAAATTGACCGTTTGGGATCTTTCTTTTTTAAATTTGTTTTTAAATGTACTTTTCGGGAAAAAATACAAAAAAATTTTAAAGTTTTTTTTTGTAATTTTTCAGTTTTTCGAGATTTTTCGAATTTCGCCATTTTTTTTCTCATAAAAACTTCAATCAATTCTGCAATCATCCCCACTAATCCCGGAGTGGGCCGATAATTTTTTTTTATTTAATTGAAAAAAAACTTTAAAACATTTTTTTGTATTTTTTCCGAAAAGTACATTTAAAAACAAATTTAGATCCCAAACGGTCAATTTTGAAAGAAGTTATAGCATTTGAAAACAAAAACGGTGTCCAACTCAAAATAAGTTATGAATTACGGTGTTTTTTCCAAAATGCTATAACTTTTCAAAAATTGACCGTTTGGGATCTTTTTTTTTAAATTCGTTTTAAATGTACTTTTCGGAAAAAATACAAAAAAAAGTTTAAAAAGTTTTTTTTCAATTAAATAAAAAAAAATTATCGGCCCACTCCGGGATTAGTGGGGATGATTGCAGTATTGATTGAAGTTTTTTATGAGAAAAAAAAATGCGAAATTCGAAAATCTCGAAAACTGAAAAATTACAAAAAAAAACTTTTAAAAATTTTTTGTATTTTTTCCGAAAAGTACATTAAAAAAAATTAAAAAAAAAGATCCCAAACGGTCAATTTTTGAAAAAGTTATAGCATTTTGGAAAAAACACCGTAATTCATAACTTATTTTGAGTTGGACACCGTTTTTGTTTTCAAAATGCTATAACTCTTTCAAAAATTGACCGTTTGGGATCTTTTTTTTTAAATTTGTTTTTAAATGTACTTTTCGGAAAAAATACAAAAAATGTTTAAAGTTTTTTTTCAATTAAATAAAAAAAAATTATCGGCCCACTCCGGGATTAGTGGGGATGATTGCAGAATTGATTGAAGTTTTTTATGAGAAAAAAAAATTGCGAAATTCGAAAAATCTCGAAAAACTGAAAAATTACAAAAAAAAACTTTAAAAATTTTTTTGTATTTTTTCCGAAAAGTACATTAAAAAAAATTAAAAAAAAAGATCCCAAACGGTCAATTTTTGAAAAAGTTATAGCATTTTGAAAAAAACACGGTAAATTCATAAGTTATTTTGAGTTGGATGAAAAAATTTGAAAAAATTCTGAAAAACGTCTTTCGTAAGCTAGAAAAAGAAGAAAAACTTCCAGCCAATTTTAAAGGGGTCGGGTTCAAAATTGGTCGAAATGGGATGGAATACCCCATATTTAAAAAGAAGTGTACATTTTGATTGTCACTCCATAACTCGAGAACAGATAGAAAGATTGCCATGAAATTTTTAGGAAAAATACAGGAAGGAGAGATGATGGTTAGTTGATTTTGAAATCCCAAATCGGTTTAGCCATTCTTGAGTGATAATTTTTTTTTAGAAATCTAATATATAAATTCTTCTGTCCACGGTTTTAGAGGCATAACTCCTCCGAAACGGCTGGACCGATTCTCATGAAATTTTGTGAGCATATTGGGTGAGTCTGAGAATCGGCCAACGTCTTCCTTTTTTTCGCTACCCTAGGGTCTTGAGATCAAAGCGTGGACCCGGGTACCCCTAGAATGGGTTTATATAATATGGATATCAAATGAAAGCCGTTGATGAGTGCTATATACAGGATAATTTTCATACCCCTGGGTGACTAGGGTCTCGAGATATAGCCAAAACGTGGACCCGGGTACCCCTAGAATGTGTTTATACAATATGGATATGAAATGAAAGCTGTTGATGAGTGCTATAGTACAGGATAATTTTCATACATCTGGGAGGCTAAGGTCTCGAGATATAGGCCAAAACGTTGACCTGGGTACCCATAGAATGTGTCTATACAATATGGATGTCAAATGAAAGCTGTTTGCTATAGTACAGGATAATTTTCATACAACTGGGAGGCTAGGGTCTCGAGATATAGCCCAAAACGTGGACCCGGATACACATAGAATGTGTTTTTTACATTATGGATATCAAATTGAAGCTGTTGATGTATGCTTTAGTACAGAGTAAGTTTTCACACCGCTGGTGACCACGGTCTCGAGATATAGGCCAAAACATGGACCCGGATACACCTAGAATGTGTTTTTATATTATGGGTATCAAATTGAAGCTGTTGATGTGTGCTATAATACAGAGTAAGTTTTACACCGCTGAGTGACTAGGGTCTCGAGATATAGGCCAAAACATGGACCTAGATACCCCTAGAATGTGTGTGTATTATGGATATCAAATGAAAGCTGTTGCTGAGAGCTTTAAAGTAATTTTCATTGAGATATTCGATTTAGTCGCATCAACCTGGCAAAACCTGATAAATATGCATGCGAAGCCGAAATAAAGACATGAATTAATAATACCCACATACCTATTTGCATACGTCCTATTCGATTTGACTGAAATTTGGTATATAAATTTGCCTATATTAGTATTTACGATGCTTTTTTCCGGGAAGTATACCAGAGACGGACTGGGACTGGGATTAGGACTAGGACTGGGACTGAGACTGAAACTCGGAGTGGGACTGGAACAAAAACACATACCACCCTCTGGGACTGGCAATAAGAGATGAAGAAGAAGGAGAAAAACTTGATAGAAGAGAAAAAGGGAAGGAGACTGAGAAAGAGATAGAATGAGACGAAGATGGAGATTAAGCGAAAAAGACGGAGGGAGGAGTGAATAAAAAGATTAGGAAAAAGTGTAGAGGGGTAGGGCAGAGTTAGACGGAAAAAGCTTATTAAAATGTATGCAGATATGCCAAATTTAAGGCAGAACAACGTCTGCTGAGTAGTCTGCTAGTACTAAATAAGAATTTCTAGTTCATTGATATGTAACTTACAATTTTATATAATAATTTTAGGATAATTCAACAAAATTTTAAACAATCATTAGGCCTTTTTGTATAATAACTGCAATTGGTCCAAACATAGCACACAAAATATTTAATAGGCAACTCTGTCTTGTTAGAGAGCGATCAGCCGACACGTTCTTACGGAAAAAATCAAAATTGGTTTGATTTCTACGTTCCGGGCTACGTACATACGTGCGTTGAAAGTCGGTGAGTTTTCCTTTACATTGCAGAATCATAAGATAGGTCGTGTCAGCTGACACGTTTTTTGTACGTACGTTCGTGAGTAACTGAGGTATTACCCACTGACGTATGTACCGTACGTATACGTATGCCGTACGTACACACATTTGAGCGAAATTTATGCCCGTAGCAAAGAGTATATATTTGTCAAGAGGCGTCACTCGATACTTTTGTTGTTGCCAAAGCAAATTACTCGATGTTTTCTCAAGGTAGTCGTTGGTTTTTTTTATCAGATGTATTTATAAAAACGCCTTATATATATTTTCGTGGGGTATTTGTGTTTATTTTATTGATTGTATTAAATTAATTAATTAATTCTCTTTCCAAAAATCGTAATTATGCAAAGTCACTTTACCGCATAACTATATAGGATTCAATTAAAAAAAACTAAACAAAACTTCCTTGAGAATCACATTCGACATGACAGGGTTGCTTTGGCAACAACAAAGTATCGAGTGACGCCTCTTAACAAATATATACTCTTTGCCCGTAGTGGCAAGGAAAAAAATGTTGCCATCGATCTGTTTGAATGCATGCATATGAAACCATCAACTTTTTCTATTTTAATTTTTGTGATAAAAGGCTGGAATAAATATTAAATAAGTATAAATAGATTACATATTTATAATCTGCACTTTTACATAAATATTTCCACAATTTTTCAAACATTAATTGGGTGTTTTTCATAAAAACTGCAAACGGTGAAAAGTTAGCACGCAAAAGTTTACTAGCAACTCTGTCTAATGAGAGAGCGATCAGCTGACACGTTTCTTACGGAAAAAATTTAATTTGTTTTGATTTCTACGTTCCGGGCTACGTACGTACGTGTGTTGAGCGTCGGCGAGTTTTCGTTTACATTGTACATTCATAAGATAGGTCGTGTCAGCTGACACGTTTTTTGTACGTACGTTCGTGGGCAATTGCGGCTTAACGATTGTACAATGTACCTACATACGGACTTACAAGCCAACCTAATAAAACCGCACAGCGTTTTTTTAACGCACGCCAACAACCGGCGTTTTTTTGCCCGAACCAAAATAAGCATGCGTTGCGACAATGTAATGACCCTATTACCGTCTAAAACTCAACTCTGGTTGGGTTGAAATTTCGCAATTTGGTATTGCCGATTACAACTCAACCTGTAAAAAAAAATTTCGGTTGAGTTGTCTCGTTTAACAACTTTTTGTGGCATTACCGTTTACAACCTTGTGTTATGCGGCAGTTACCCACCGACGTGTGCCGTACGTAAGGACGTTTGTCGTACGAAGCACGTTTGACCGAACTCTCAAGCCCGTAGGAATCAATGTGTGCGTCCGTGTACATGTACATAACATATTTGTGTGTGTATTGTTTACAGGTAAGCACTGTTGCCACTGACCATTTTGCATGTATGCTTATGGAAACATCAACTTTTTCCAATTTAATTTTTGATATTGTAAAAGGCCGGAATACATATTAAATAAGTATAAATAGATTAAATATTTATAATCAGCACTTTTACATAATTATTTCGAATTATTTCCACAATTTTTCAAACTTTAATTAGGCGTTTTTGCATAAAATTGCAAACGGTCAAAAATTAGCGCACAAAAGTTTACTAGGCAACTCTGTCTAGTGAGAGAGCGATCAGCTGACACGTTCTTACGGAAAAAATCAAAATTGTTTTGATTTCTACGTTCCGGGCTACGTACGTACGGGCGTTGCACGTCGGTGAGTTTTCGTTTACATTGCACACTCATAAGATAGGTCGTGTCAGCTGACACGTTTTTTCTACGTACGTTCGTGGGTAACTGCCGCATTAGTTGGCAAAGACGTCAAAATCTTACATATGATTACTAGCAGTTGTCTCATACAATTTTGCGGTTGTTTTGAAAAAATGTTAAGTTTTAGAAGACGGTTCACTACCTAATTTTTAACAAAAATTTTTAAAGGTGGTATCAAAAGACACGTTTCGACTTCCGATTTAAGAATCCGAAAACAAAAATTAATGCCCCTATTACCGTTTACAACTCAACTTAGTTGGGTTGTAATTAAAACAACTCAACTTTAAGACAACTCAACTCCTGTTTTGTGTTACGAATTACAACTTATTTCAGTTGAAGTTGAATTGAGTTGCCAACCTCAGAAAGTGGTGATTTGACAGATAAATGAACAGCTGATCAATTTGTGGCGGAAATTTAAGCATTTGCAAACGTGATTTTGTTATTACAAGATATTATATGATATGAAATCTATTTTACAATCGCGAAAATGTTGGTGATTGACATATCGAGAATACGAAAAACATTCGCGTGATCATTTCTATCCCTTGCAACTACCAAGCACCAAGTAAGAAAATGTTTAAGTGACAAATGATGAGCTTCATATGAAGTTATTTTGCAGATTTGAAAGGAAGCATTTTTTTCATTACTTAACACAATTAAGGACCATTTCCGCAAACGCGTTCGAGTGAAGGCTTTATCCCTATTTTAAAATTATGCGCCATACTCAGATTCCTTGCTGATGGCAGCTATCAAAAATGCTGTGGAAATGATTTTGGTGTTGGACTGGTTTTAGATATTATTGCGGAGTATATTTATGCGAAGTGGATTAAAACCCAAACAGCAAAAATTGTATTTTACTCTAAAACAGGATTCCCAGGGGTAGTGATTAATATCAATGGGACTCACGTTCGCATAATTTCACCTATTTTGGCTGCATCCGAACTGCGCCCAGCCTCGTCCAACTTCGGAATGTCGCTCCATAAAGTCAAATAATTATTCAATGTAATCCTTCATTTAAACGTTGTTTTTTCTATAAATGTGGACAAAATTGTTGATTATTGTTTGATTAAAAAAGGTTTAACCACCGGCTTTCAATTTTTTGTTTTTATTCGATAACGTTTTATGAGACCGTGCACCATCTAACTCTTATCAAAGGTGATATCAAAAGATGTGTTTCAATCTCAGTTTTTAGGATTCGAAAGCGGAAATTAAAAATTTTATTTCTGTCGAAAAATATTTAAGAAAACCCCATCAAATGGCCCGAGAGGGTCTGAAATATGAGGCCCGATCCATAGTTTTTTTGCACAGAACATCTTTCTGCCTTGGCGGCCTTCGGCCGCAATTTGCAAAAATAACCCTGGGTGGATCCAAAGCCTTTCTGCATTAGTGTGTACAAAAAATCCGGCAAAATACAAAACCACATGAAAATTTGTACCGAAATGATATGACAGAAATTAAATTTTTAATTTTTGTTTTCGGATTCTAAAATCGGAGGTCAAAACGTGTCTTTGATACCAATTTTGAAAATTTTTGTTAAAAATTAGGTGGTGAACAGTCTTGTAAAACGTTACCTTTTTTCAAAACAACTGCAAAATTGTATGAGACAACTGCTAGTAATCAATTGTAAGATTTTGAGGTTTTGAGAACTGCATTAACACAAAGTTGTTAGACTAGACAACTCAACCGACATTTTTTTTGACAGGTTGAGTTGTAATCTGTAATACCAAATTGGGAAATTTCAACCCAACCAGAGTTGAGTTGTAAACGGTAATAGGGGCGTAAAAATAAAATTTAATTTTTGTCATATCATTTCGGTTCAAATATTCATATGGTTGTATTTTACCAGATTTTTTGTACACACTAATACAGAAAGGCGTTGGACCTACCCAGGGTTATTTTTACAAATCGCGGCCAATGCCGCCAACACAGAAAGATCCTCTGTGCAAAAAAAACTGTGGATCGGGCCTCATATTTCGGATCCTCTCTGGGCATTTTTGTAGGTTTTTGTAAATATTTTTCGACAGAAATTAAATTTTCAATTTCCGCTTTCGAAACCTAAAAATGGAGATCGAAACGCGTCTTTTGATACCACCTTTGTTAAAAGTTAGATGGTGCATGGCCTCATAAAACGTTGCACATTTAGAGCCGGTAGTTAAACCTTTTTTAATCAAACAATAATCAACAATTTTGTACACATTTATAGAAAAACAACGTTTACACGAAGGATTGCATAGAATAACTTTTTGACTATATGGAGCGACATTCCGAAGTTGGACGAGGCTGGCCGCAGTTCGGATACAGCCAAAATAGGTGTAATTATGCGAACGTGAGTCCCATTGATACTAATCACTCCTCCTGGGAATCCTGTTTTAGAGTAAAATACAAATTTTGCTGTTTGGGTTTTAATCCACTTCGCACAAATATGTTCCTCAATAATATCTAAAACCAGTCCAACACCAAAATCATTTCCACAGCATTTTTGATAGCTGCAGTCAGCAAGGAATCGGAGTATGGCGCATAATTTTAAGATAGGGGTTAAAGCCTTCCCTCGAACGCGTTTGCGGAAATGGTTCTTAATTGTGTTTAGTAATGAGCAAAATGATTCCTTTCAAATCTGCAAAATAACTTCATTTGAAACTCATCTTTTGTCACTTAAACATTTTCTTACTTAGTGCTTGGTAGTTCCAAGGATTGGAATGATCACGCGAATGTTTTCCGTATTCGCGACGTGTTAATCACCAACATTTTCGCCATTATAAAATAGATTTCATATCATATAATATCTTGTAATAACAAAATCACTTTTGCAAATGCTTAAATTTTCGCCACAAATTGATCAGCTGTTCATTTATCTGTCAAATCATCACTTCCGGAAGTTGGCAACTCAATTCAACTTCAACTGAAATAAGTTGTAATTCGTGATACCAAACAGGAGTTGAGTTGTCTGAAATTTGAGTTGTTTTAATTACAACCCACCAAAGTTGAGGTGTATACCGTAATAGGTCCTTAAAGCATGTGTCAAACGTCAAATCTAAATGTCACGCAGAAAAAAATTAGAAATCGAGTTAGGTTTTCACGCAGCAAATTCAATGTCGGTTGCTCTCATACGATTTGCGTGCGTTTATATTAAGTTGTAATTCGTGATACCAAACAGGAGTTGAGTTGTCTGAAAGTTGAGTTGTTTTATGCCCCTATTACCGTTTACAACTCAACTCTGGTTGGGTCGAAATTTCGCAATTTGGTATTACAGATTACAACTCAACCTGTCAAAAAAAATGTCGGTTGAGTTGTCTGTCCTTACAACTTTTTGTGGCATTGCCGTTTACAACCTTGTGTTGGTGTAGTTGTCAAAGACGTCAAAATCTTACAACAACTGCTTACTTTTGCAGTTGTTTTGAAAAAATTTTACGTTTTAGAAGACGGTTCACCAACTAATTTTTAATAAACATTTTCAAAGTTGGTATCAAAAGACACGTTTCGACCTCCGATTTAAGAATCCGAAAACAAAAATTGTAATTCTTTACGACAGCATGGCACTGCTAATACGCGTCCAAAAATATCGAGAGAGGTGACAAAAGACGCGAACAGTAATCCGAAGGCGGAAAAGAAACATTTTATCTCTGTCCGGAGATACTTTCAGTTGAAGTTGGCGATTTTCATGTGGTTGTTGTAATGTTGTTGTCTTTTTTCGGTTTTTGTTTAATATCTTTTGAACGAGTTAAAATTTTTATTTCCCGCCTTCGGATTAAAACTGATGTCAAGACGCGTCGTTTAATACCTCTCTCGATATTATTGGACACGTATTAGCAGTGTCATGCTGTCGTAAAGAATTACCACAAAAATTAAAACTTTTATTTCTAATAAAATCTAATTTCATGTGGTTGTTGTATTTTGCCAGATTTTTTGTACACAGCAATGCAGAAAGGTGTTGAACACAACCCGGGCTATTTTTACGAATCGCGGCCAAAGGCCGCCAACGCAGACAGATGTTCTGTGCAAAAAAACTGTGGAACGGGCCTCATATTTCGGACCCCCTCGGGCCATTTGTGGTACTTTGTAAATATCTTTCGAAAGAAATAAAATTTTTAATTTCCGCTTTCGCATACTAAAAACGGAGATGGAAACCCGTCTTTTGATACCATCTTTGATAAGAGTTAGATGGTGCGGGGGCTTATAAAACGTTACACAAAAAACATTTAAAGCGGGTAGTTAAACCTTTTTTAATCAAACAATAATCAACAATTTTGTACACATTGCTGTTCGGATGCAGCCAAAATAGGTGAAATTATGTGAGTCCCATTGATACTAATCACTACTCCTGGGAATCCTATTTGAGTAAAATACAGTTTTTTCTGTTTGGGTTTTAATCTACTTCGCACAAATACGCTCCTCAATAATATCTAAAACCAGTCCAACACCAAAATCATTTCCACAGCATATTTGATAGCTGCCGTCAGCAAGGAATCGGAGTGTGGCGCATAATTTTAAAATACGAACGCTTATGCGGTAATGGTCCTTAATTTTGTTTAGTACTGAGTAAAATGCTTCCTTTCAAATCTGCAAAATAACTCATTATTTGTCACTTAAACATTTTCTTACTTGGTGCTTGGTAGTTCCAAGGGATTGGAATGATCACGCGAATGTTTTCCGTATTCGCGACATGTCAATCACCAACATCATTGTAAATTTTACCAAGTAGCGCAACTAACAGCTGATCGGTGAAAATTCGCACATTCACACACACAGTTCTCGACTCAGTTTCAAAACAAAATTTTAGATTATTTAATTCAAATTTTAAAGTGAGATAATCCTTACAAATTTATGTATACAGAATATATATGGCGTTTTTGTTGTTATTAAAACAATAGTTTTATTTATATTAAAGCTTTTATCATTTTTTTTTAACTTTGAAAAATCTCCGAACACCATTCCTTCATTATATGACATTCGACTGCCTAGTCCACTGCCTTCCACTCTATTCGCAACATAACCTCTACTTAAGCTGCCAAACTATATAGTAAACAATGACCAACATTTTCGCCATTATAAAATAGATTTCTTGTAATATTAATAAAAAAATCACATTTGAAAATGCTTAAATTTCTGCCACAAATTGATCAGCTGTTTATTTATCTGTCAAATCATCACTTTCTGAAGTTGGCAACTCAATTCAACTTCAACTGAAATAAGTTGTAATTCGTAATACCAAACAGGAGTTGAGTTGTCTTAAAGTTGAGTTGTTTTAATTACAACCCAACTAAGTTGAGTTGTAAACGGTAATAGGGGCATTAATTACAACCCAACAAAGTTGAGTTGTATACCATAATAGGCCCTTAAAGCATGTGTCAAACGTCAAATCTAAATGTCACGCAGAACAAAAATTAGAAATCGAGTTAGGTTTTCACGCAGCAAATTCAATGTCGGTTGCTCTCATACGACTTGCGTGCGTTGATATTAGGTTGGCTTGTTACATACCTACATATGTACATATACCACCCCATTTTTGGATTTTTTACTACATACATTTTTCTTTAAGTTTATTGATGGATTTATTTTTACTTGTTGTTATTGAAAAATGGAACCTTCACATCAAAGCAAAAACGCTAGATCAAGGTTGCCGATTGGGATTAGATCACAATTTAAATGTAGCGAAATGAATTTCGTAAAATTTTTTTTTGTGTTTACATTGTGTAAATAGCAATGATTTTAGCTTTCAATTTAAAAAAGTAAAGGTGCCTACGTTCGGGTGTAACCGAACATTATATACTCAGCATGAACTTTAATTGTACATTTCATTTCAGATAAAATACTTTTCTACATAACACGTGGCACCGCCCGTTAAAAAAAAATTTCTCCCCATTTCCTCTTACAATAAAACTTGATAAGTGAAATATCATTGATTCAAAACTTTTTTTTGCTAAGTTATAGCTTATTATTCTAGTCTACGACCCTTTTAAACTTGTTTTATATCTAAGTTGCCGTGGTCTTTAACCGATCCCGTCCAGTTTTACTAGAAATATTTTCCGCTATAGGGAAAATATGTGTACACAATTTCATTAGATATGTTAATTTTTCTTCGAGTTATGGCTCTCGAAACAGAAAATTTCTTGATCATAAAAGGGGCGGTGCCACACCCATTTTCAAAATTTTAGTGTTTTCCAATTTAATGTTATAATTCAATTTAGAAAGTAAAATTCTATTGATACAAAGCTCTTTTTCGCTAAGATATAGCTTATTATTTTCGTCTACAACCCTTTTAAAAATATTTTATATCAAAGTGGACGTGGTCATTAACCAATTAGTTTATTTTTCTTCAAAGCATTCCTTATAGTAAAGGCAACCTCTACCGAATTTTGTTACGATAGGTTTAACGATTTTTGATTTATGATTAATAACATTTGTAAAATTGATTTTATCACAAGTGGGCGGTGCCACGCCCATTTAAAATTTTTTTTTCAATTGTCTCAATATTAGTTCACACGTCAAATTTCAACATTGTAGGTGTATTATTTACTAAATAATCAGGTTTTTTGTGTTTTCCAAAATGTTATATATATAAAAAGTGGGCGTGGTTATCATCCGATTTCGCTCATTTTCAATACCAATCTATTCTGGGTCCAGGTAAGTTCGTGTACCAAATTTGGTGAAGATATCTTAATATTTACTCAAGTTATCGTGTTAAGGGACAGACGGACATGGCTCAATCAAATTTTTTTTCGATGCTGATAATTTTGAAATATGGAAGTATATATCTATCTCGATTCCTTTATACCTGTAAAACCAACCGTTATCCAATCAAAGTTAATATACTCTGTGAGCAAAGCACGCTGAGTATAAAAATAATGTTACAAATTGACGTACATACGTATTTCCTCGACTTTAAGCATTATGAAATGTACTTGCGTCGTTCTCTGGTATATACTAATGAAGGGAAATAGGGTATTATTTTTTATTTCGAAATTCATCAAAGTGCCTTGGTCATATTTAGTTTTAATTGAAGAGGCTTACTGTCAGGGTTTGAACTTAATATTAACTTTGTGATAGATTCGGGCAGAATTTCAGTAGACAGAATAGTTTTTCACTGCATTTTGCATACTTTACGTTGCCCTGCTTTAAAGGAGCGATTATTGTACATGTACAGCCATTGTCAGCTAATTAGAAACGACACTTATTTGAAACAAATTTTCCAAATTCCAATTAAACACATATTTTTATAACTTATTCGATAATTTTATCTAAACATGTAAGAGACTAAGAAACAAATAGAAAACAATTTATTCGTAGTCCTTTTTTAATAGGGGTGTTTAAAAACAACTAACTGGGACAACTAATTAGAAACAAGACTTTTTTATTAGATCAACCTGATGCTTATCTTAATATTTGTTTCCATAGCCCTTTTGCTTCAACACTGCTTCACATCGATTGCGCATTGATGAAATAAGATTCGGACATTGTGCAATTGGTGCTACCTGCCACGCCCTTTTTACTTCATCAAAAATGACAACCATGTTTGGGATATTTTTGGCACTCGCGACTTTTTAAAGTCACAAGCAAATTAATCGCCTTACATTTATTTATATTTATTCTTAGCTTTAAAAAATTTTATTTCGCTTCTTTTAGCCTTTAATTTTTGTCTATATAGCTTTTTTGGCGAAAATTAAAATGAAAAGTGGGAAGCGACTGTCAGTAACCCCAATCTTTTGAAGCGAGTGTTTGATATCAAACATACGAACTGACGTCTCTTGTTATGTATGCTCTTTGGTTGTACCACCGATTCCATATATGTAATACTCCTATATTGCTAATAGAAAATGTTCGCAATGTGTTTTTAAATTGAAATCAAAACAAGACAGCCTATACAATTTTTGTGATTGTAACAGCATAAGTGTGACAAGAAAAAATTTAAATTCGGGTACATTCGATTATTGAATACAAAAACAAAAACGTTTAAATAGCAATATATCGGCACTCTGATGTTTGGGAATGTACCTAGCCTTTTGTAGCAATATAGGAGTATTACATATATGACCGATTCCACCAAGTTATTAAAAGAAAAGTTATCTAATAAATTTCAACACCCAATTCATACGTTTTGTCCCTGCTTCGTTTTCACCATCTGGATTAAAAAAGTCATGAGCCTGAGCATTCGCGCAATTTAGTGATGTAAATTGCATGGCGCCAACGCCAATGCGGTGCCAGCTCAATGGTAGCTCATTGACGCAATGACTCCAAGCGAATTTTTGACGCTCCTCAGCAGTGAGTGCGTAATACATTTTACTTGCGCTATTGAGTGAAACGATTCAGGCACGAGTTTGGTCTTATTGGCGCCACGGGCAATGATGACACTGAGCTGATGACGGTAGCGCTGGTAATTCAACTTTTGAATCAGAGAAAGTACTGATGACCCGTGTAAATTATTATGGCTTTGGGTGGTCACAGCCAATAATACTTTGAACTAAATAAATGCTGCGGACATAACAACCAGTCATTTTTGAGTTTTATATTTTAGATTTAATGCACAATTAATATGGGTGTGTTTGAGCCAGGCGCGGATATACGATAGGGGGACTCCCCAAGGTCTCGAAATCCGAATTTGGTTCAGAAATGAAAATATACGCTTATTGAAATTATTCTACTTTCGGAAATTGTCATGCGAGAAATCCGAGTTTGGTTCAGAAATTTAAATATACGCTTATTGAAATCATTCTACGTTCGGAAATTGTTCATGATTATCTAATTTCAAATTGTTAGATTACGATGATTTTCCTGGCTGGAAAGACATTTGGGCTTAAATCTTATTTTGTAAGTAGTTTGTATTAAACAACATGTTGTAAACCCACGCCAAACCTGTACAATCGATAGTCATATGCGCGCTGGTATATCGTGGTACATGCATGCTGGTATGTGTGCTGGTATATCGATCAATCAGCTGTGAATATACTGTCAAAACTATTGCGAACATATCAAAGTGGCAAAGTGTTTTTATTAAATTATGGGAGTTATAATATTTTATCCTTCGAGATTAGTGCTTGAATTTGCTTTTTAATAAAGCAATTGTGAAAAATAGAAAATGGTAAGTAAATATGTTGTTACATGCATTAGGCATTCAATGTTTCGCACTCATTGGGCAACAAATAATTTAAAGTGGAATTCACTCGTACTCGTTACAGTGCGCGATGAAATAATATAATAATATATTGAGTAATAAAATTTATGTTTCCAGTCCTACCAGCAGCCGTCAATTTCCACTTTCTTTCAACCTCTTAAGAAAAAAAAGATTGAAGAGGCTTTTTCCGATCATGCTGACGTCGAAAATCAACTTACAGGTACTACAGAAAATAATACCTCATTGGTGCAAGAAATTGCAAGTTCATCGAAAGTCGACATAGTCGGCACTAGTTCATTGTTTTCAAAAGAAGCAAATGATAATGCTATGCCCAATTTCTCCAGGGACGTAGGTCATTATATCGGCCTAAAGATAAGCGACTTAGTGAAAAGAGAACTCCTGGAAAACCCTTGGATACCATCAAATAATTACACATTTCCATTTTCTACTAGAACAATTTCTGGCAAAGAGATTAAAAATTATGTATCGCATAAACATTTAGCTGATTACAGTGAATGACTGGTTTTATCTGATATAAAAAAAGGCTCTATTGCAAGTACTGCCCATGGTTCACTATTAATAATGTAGGAGGTTATGCAAAAAATACACCTTTAGGAGTGCTCGTCACGAAACCCTTAGTCAACTTCAAAAATATATCTGGCAAATCAGGAGTACTGGAAATCCATTCTCAAAACCTATACCACAAGAATGCAGTTGCCGCAGGTAAAGACTTTTTGAAAAATTACCACAATCCACAATTCGACGTGCACAATGTGATTAATGAAGATTACCTATTACAACGTCAAGAAAATAGAAAATTTCTGAAGTCTATTGTAAGAGCAGTTATTTTTCTCGGAAGGCAAAACATGGCATTTCGTGGGCATAGGGATGACGGGAGTATTATAGAAGAATCAGTCCCTGGACGGAACGAAGGAAATTTTCGGGCACTGCTCAGGTACCAGATTGAATCAAGAGATGCAATACTAGAAAACCGCTTAAAAATTTCTTCGTCGGTTGCGACATATACCAGTAAAACAACCCAAGATAAACTAATCGATTGCTGCCGACTTGATATTCAAGAAAAAATTTTGCGACGTGTCAGTGAATCTGAATTCTACTCTATTGAATTTGATGAAACCTCAGATTTATCAGGAAAAGCACAGGTAAATAATTCTCTCGTTTTTTCTAACATTATCAGTAAATTCCCAATAAGAAAAGTAATTTTTCCTAACCTAAAAAAAGAAGGAAATTTTTTTCTAAGCGCACACTCTTTGACGGTCATAGGAAGTAAAATGTTGAATTTATGCTTTCATTGCCTACTTTCAAATGCATAGTCAGCAGCGAAGAGGATAAAAACTCCACACATCACTGGCAAAAAGCGAAGCAAGATTTCCTTCGTCAAAATTTTTGGCAAAGAAACAAAAGCAAACGAAAATAACCAGTGACTGACCATATGCTTTGCTAATTTTTAAAATATTTCTTTTCCACACAGATAAGTCTCATACTACGCTATATCGACGTCTCTTCCGGAAGACTTTGCGTTAGAGAAGACTTCATAGATTTTGTTGATGCTTTTGGAGAACTTTCCAAAGAAGTAAATAGACGTGGTGGAGATCTCAACGAAGACTGTGCAAATTTTGAAGATGTTGGTGAAGAAAGTGAAAATACAGAAGACGACGTAGAATTATCACTGACAGGGCTAGCCCTAGGGAAAATCATTATGAAGACAATGAAGAAACTAAACTTAAATTTAGAAAACTGTGTCTCTATAGGGGCTGACGCGTGCACTGTTAATATTTCAGAAAAATGTGGAGCTGTCAATGAAATAAAAAAAGAAGCAAAAAACGCTGTTATGGTACTGTGCTTATCCCACAAGCCGAACAGCAGTCTAATGAAATCTTCTAATATTCAGTCAATTCAAAAAGTTTGCGACATCATACGGCAGGTGACGAAATTCTTTCAAAATGCACATCCTAACGTTCTACAGCATTATCGGAAGTTCTTGGGCATAAACTCAAAAGATGGGTCGAACGACATGATTCTGTACTCCAGTTTGTCGCAGATTTTCCAAACATTATTAAGGCGTTAAATAAAGTTAGTAAATGGAACAACAGAGAAACAGCGGGTAAAGCAATAGTACTTATTGCTGCTCTGGGCGCATTCGAATTTATCATAGGACTGTTTTGTTTAAGTGATGTTTTATCTTTGACGCGCCCCGCCCCCTTAGTGTATCTCTTCAAAAAGAAGACACAGATTTGGCAAACGCTTCCCAAAAAATCGCATCGCTAATCGCAGTTTTGGTAGATCAAAGACGAGAGGCCGAAGAAAAGTTTAGGCAAATATTTACTGATGCAAAGAAATTGGCAGAAGAATTGAACATAGATGTAAGGAAACCAAGAACAATTGGAAGACAAATAAAACGAGAAAATCACGAAATATCTAACTGTGAAGACTATTTCCGCGTCTCCATGTACATTCCTCTTCTAGAAAATATTATAGAAGATTTGAAAATTCGATTTTCTCCAGAAGTTTTGTCTGGCTTTCAGATATGTTCATTGCTACCGAAGAGTATAAAAGATACGACAACGAGTCAAATTACAAATTTAATCGAATGTTTAACACAGCGGTTCTCCGCACTTTTGAAGGAATCCGATAAGCTTCTTTACTTAAGACTTCAAGGAGAAATGGCTCATTGGCAATATTTTTGGAAGCAAAAGGCAGCCGAAAATTCTCAAACAACCTCTGGTATACCAACTAACGCTGTGGAAACTTTGGAATTTTGTGACAAAGATGTATACCCAACCATCCATGCTTTGCTCAAAATTTTATGTACGATGTGTGTCACGAATGCAAGCGCCGAAAGGTCCTTTTCAACATTACGTCGGTTGAAAACATGGCTCAGAACGACTATGCTTCAGCAAAGATTGGTCGGTCTGGCGTTGCTGAATATACATTCTGACATTGAAGTGAAACCAGAAGATATCGTCGAACGATTCGCAAATCAGGGAGGACATAGGATGGTTTTTATAGTGCGTGTTTCTTTTTGAGTGAAAATTTCTGTGGAAACTTTGGAATTTTGTGACAAAGATGTATACCCAACCATCCATGCTTTGCTCAAAATTTTATGTACGATGTGTGTCACGAATGCAAGCGCCGAAAGGTCCTTTTCAACATTACGTCGGTTGAAAACATGGCTCAGAACGACTATGCTTCAGCAAAGATTGGTCGGTCTGGCGTTGCTGAATATACATTCTGACATTGAAGTGAAACCAGAAGATATCGTCGAACGATTCGCAAATCAGGGAGGACATAGGATGGTTTTATAGTGCGTGTTTCTTTTTGAGTGAAAATTTCTGAAAGTGATCACCTAAAAACGTCATAATTTATTTTTGAGCAACAAAGGTATTATTTGATAGCTATCGATAATACAAACAAATGCTCGTCTTCGATTTTTCCAACAAAAAATGTATCCTTAATTATCGCCATTTGAATTTTCTTTGCCCTTTTTCTTTTAAAGTTGAATAGCAGCCGATAGGCTCCTCCGATTTTGACAATTCAAACACCAATTTACTTGTAATTAAAAACACTTTAAAGGCACATTTTTTATTTCTGTGAAATAAATTTATATTTTTAAAATTGTTGCAAAAACCATGCAAAAAATTGTTCTGGAGCACATTTTTGCACATACGCAAAATTTTACTCTCATGATATTCCGTTGGAAAAAAACGGCCCGCAGTATAGATGCTAGATATTTTCATTTGAACACCTTGGACTTGAAGATTTTCCATAAAAAATTTTATTTTTCAAATACTTTACAGAACAAAAATGAAATATCCAAAGAAAACAAATATTCAAATGTTCAATACTGAAAGTATTTGAAAAATAAAATTTTGTATTGAAAATCTTCAAGTCCAAGGTGTTCAAATGAAAATATCTAGCATCTATAGTGAGGGCCGTTTTTTTTCTCAACGGAATTCATAGAGAGTAAAATTTTGCGTATGTGCAAAAATGTTCTCCAAAACAATTTTTTGCACGGTTTTTGCAACAATTTTAAAAATATAAATTTATTTCACAGAAATAAAAATGTGCCTTTAAAGAGTTTTTAATTACAAGCAAATTGGTGTTTGAATTGTCAAAATCGGTGGAGCCTATCGGCTGCTATTCAACTTTAAAAGAAAAAGGACAAAGAAAATTCAAATGGCCATAATTAAGGATACAGTTTTTTTTTGGAAAAATCGAAGACGAGCATTTGTTTATATTATCGATAGCTATCAAATAATACCTTTGTTGCTCAAAAATAAATTATGACGTTTTTTGGTGATCACTTTCAGAAATTTTCACTCTGTGTATTTACATTGTTATTATTACATTGTTTTATTAAAATTATATAAGCATGAAATGTACACACCCAGTGATGATAAAAGTACCAAATAAATCGAAAGCTTACATTATGGTATTATTAAGCGCTGTACGCAGATCAAAAGAAAAATTTTGCATTTTCTTGAGCATGAAAATAGCAGTAGGTACAAAATTTTGGCATTTCACGATGAATGGCAATTTATACATAATAAAACAAAATTTATGAAAATTTTTGATACAATTTCCCCCCCACAGCCAAGCTCACGATCCGCCACTGAAGTTTGAGCAGCCAAATAATAACAGTAGTATTGCTCCGTCCTACAAATTCCACAAAGTTTTACAAGTCTACAATGTATCATCTTATAATTTTTAAAATCTTTGCCTCTTTGTAATTTTTAAAATCTTTGCTATATATACAAACACACTTTTATGTAAATAAAGCATTTCTTTCTTGCAGAATTTAAAACCTTTAAGTGATACATAATAATACTCACAACGGAAACAAACAAAAATGTTGAGCAAAAGGAGGCGAACGTTGCCTTTGATTATTTTACTTATTGCTATACAAATGATATCATGGACATCAATAATGAGTTTACCTCAAGGTGCACCGGAATCAGTTTGCGACACCATGTTGCCATTTCACGGTGGAGGAATACCGCCAGCAAGTTCGTTGCCACCATACCGTATAGAAACATCGTCATTGGTAATTAGGCAGGGCCAAGCAATGCGTGTGGACATTATAGGTGTTCCGCCTGGCTTAAGTTTTGGTGGATTCATGGTGCAGGCACGAAATCGAAACTCCCCCTCACCAAATTGTAAGTTGCATGAATTTATGTACATATGTATACATACGTATGTTTGTACCTACATATATGTACCTACATATCTATATGAATTAGACTTTTTCAATAGTAGGTAGGTTTTTTTATTGGTAGGATGGTAGGATGGTAGAACGAAATTTTAGTTAGTTTTAGCAAACATTTTTTGGAACAATTCAACAAATTTATAATTTTTTGGGCATAGTATCGAAAGATGGAATATTTTATCAAGTTTTATATGTATCTAATAAAAAAGTGAGTCTTCAACTTCAATAACATTAAAAACATTAAACGCTACTAGATGGACAGTACGTTATGATGTCGTTTTTGCTTTGAAAATTCGGTTTGTTGAAGTCCAAAAAGCGCTAACGAAAACATTCCGTTAAATTGGAAAGCAGATGAAAGAAAGGAAGCTGTTTCATAAAAAAGAAGATAGAAAGCTACAATTTTGTTATGTTATTGGTTTTCCATTGCAAGATCCTACTTACTATCGATGCAGCCTCTAAAGCACTTCAGTCTAAAGCCACCGATCTCTCAAATGCCTTATGAAAATGTCTAGAAGAACTGGAAAGTTATCGACATGAATTTCAAAGATCGATATTTAGTGTAGCAGAAAAATGGTTCATCATCCCTGAATTTTCCAAAATTCGCCAGAGGATGGTAAAACGCCATTTTGATGAGCTTTGCGAAGACGAGCGTCTCCCGAGATCCTGAAAGTTTGTTCAAAGTGAACATATTTTATCGAGTATTGGATATCATTATAAACCAACTGAAGTCGGGTTTCATTCCAATGAATGAGATTGTTTCAAATTCAAGTGTTTTGCTGCATTCCACTTTAATAGTTTTAAACGACACTGATCTATCAAAAAAAAGCTATAGAATTTGTTGAAATATATTGTCACGGATATTAGCATCACTAAATTATCCCATCACTAATCAATACAAACATCAATAATTCAATCTTTATGTATCTACATAAACGAATAAATAATTGCGTCTACACATATGTACGTATACGAGCAGCGGAGCGGCAATGCACAAACACGTGCATATATCTTATCTGAGTTGTCACAAGAGAGAGCAATAATTTGTGCACGTAGTTGTGGCTGGCGATTTTGTAGCCGAAACAACTAGTAAGTTCTGGAAATCGAAGAGCCTAGAAGTATGCAGCGTAAACTATAAAAGCGGGGCAAGCGAGTAAGAAGTAATTCAGTTTGATTTGAGTTGTCAAGCAGTTTGATTAAGACGATATCTAGCGAGCAATAGCAGTGTTATTTTGAATAGTAGAGTTTCATTGAGCTATCAATCAGTGTGGTTATTAAGCAAGCTATTCGTTGCACAGCTTGTTATTGTGAAGTACTTTAATAAAGGCCATTTTGCATTATTACAAATTGGAGTTATTTATTCAACAGTTTAGTGATTCGAACTTAGCAGAGGATTGCAAATAAGAGGATTTACAAGCAAATTCGTTACAATATAAAAAAAAGATATATGGGGAAATCCGCCAAACTTAGATTTTTTTGGAGAAAAAAATTTTTGTTTGAAACATGGTATCACGCAAATATCTTTTTGTTAGGAACATTGAGGGGTAAATTGGAGCTATAGTGCATCACCGTTACTCGTCTTACATAATGCCTCAAATAGATATGTATAGTCAAACGATCGAGCAAAATATATATATGTAACGAAGTATGTTTAGGTAAAAAAGTTTTAATACCCGAGACCGGTTTGGGAGATATTGATAAAAATATAAACCCGGAAAACCTTAATTTTTTTTACTTATTTAAACACTTCTTAACCGATTGTGTTGAAATTTTATCAGGATGTACATATCTATGTGGGGTATATTTAGGTAAAATTTTGTTGGTACCCGAAACCCGGTTTAAGAGATATCGGCAAAAATATGAAACCGGGTAACCGTCAAATATTTCATACCCGTTTGTTAATTTTTTCTCTACACCACAGTAGTATACCATCAATTGCCTCATCTTGGAATATTCACTCAAGGAAAGTTATTGATGTTTGTATATGGGGCAAATATACGAAATTTTCGCCAAAAATTGGCAATCGTCAAAAAGTGTAGACATTTTTTTTTCCTTTTTTAAAATTTTGTACCTAATTTGTGTTTCTTTTCATTTACTTTTAAATAAAAATTTTTTTCTACCCTTTTGGACGATTGCCAATTTTTGTCGGACATTTCGTATATTTGTCCCATGTACAAACATGAATAACTTTCCTTGCGTGAGTATTCCAAGATGAGGCAATTGATGGTATACCACTGAGGTGTGGAGGAAAAATTAACAAATGGGCATGAAGTGATAAAGGTAAAATTGTAGCTGTGCCCACAAAATAACGTGCTCTTGAAAAAAATTTACGCAACCAAGTGCTTCCACTTTTCTGCCTCTACCTTCAAAACTGAAAGGGGCACATCGAATTTGAAGCCCCAGGTATTTTTAGTCCCTGATAGGCTAATATCGTGCATAATCCAAATTTCAAACTCAGCTCATAAAGCATAGGCAAAAAACTGTCAATATTGAAAATGACAAAAAAAAAGTATCGCTACTTGATTGATGATAGTTTTGAGTATTGGAGGGGCATTTGTTCATACTTTTAGAATCTCCGTCTCAAAAACAACATTCAGTTTAGATTCCATAGCGTTTCAACGATGTCTCAAAATTTTATCGAAAAAATTCAATCAAGGGTATCGCTTGAAAAAGTGTAAAAATGTACGTTTTTTGCGTTTCGAAGTTCTGCAAAAACTTATTATCAACTTTCTTGATTTTTAAAATCATCAGGTCGGATAGTCAAAAGGTCAAACTTAATGTCCTTGTACTTTTTTATGGCCTTAAGTTTTTTGCCCGTGTGTAAAACCTAGTATCCAAAAAAGTAAAAGTTTTGGGGATTTGCCCATATGTATGTATCTGAATCTGCCAGGGAAATTCTCAGTTTTAGACCCACTTTCAGAGTCGAAGTGGAAAAATCTTTGTGCATTAGAGACCTTGTTGATTTATTAATAATAAAAAATAATGTTATGCCTTGCATTGTATTGTTATTTCTTACAATTCCTGTGACTACAGCTAGTGCTGAACGATCATCTTCAAAATTAAAATTGATAGATGGCCTTTGGCAATTTGCAGCGATGCCTTTTGGATTTTGTAATGCACCAGCTACTTTTGAGAGACTCATGGATCAGATATTGAAAGGACTACTTTCACTGTTTAAACCACAGAACCTGCCCGAATTAAGAAGTTTCCTTGGGCTATGCACATATTACCGCCGATTTGTACCAAACATTGCCAGCGTAGCACATAGCCGCCACGAGCTTACAAGAAAAAATAAAGCTTTTGAATGGAAGAAGGAGCAAGAAGTGGCTTTCCAAACATTGAAAGAGCATTTGTACATTGCACCAATGTTGGCATATCCGATGCCAGGAGCAAGGTCTATTCTAGATACAGATGCGAATAGATATGCTATAGGAGGCGTTTTGTCACAACTGGTCGATGAACAGGAGAACGTAGTCGCATTTTACAGTCGATCAATTGGAAAACCAGAGAGGAACTATTGCGTTACACGGAGAGAGCTGTTGGCATTGGTAGAGTGCATTAAACATTTTCACAAGTACCTCTACGCGCAGCGATTCCGCGTCAGGACAAATCAGGCAGCGTTGAAATGGCTCCTGCAGTTCCGGTCGAGCATCGTAAAGGAAGTACCCATGGGAATGCCCACGTAATGTCACGAAGACCATGTAAGCTGGAATGCAAATACTGTTCGAAAGCTGAGGCTAAGGAAGACATCATAGATGTCCGGCTTATGACTATAAAGTTTTGGGATGAATGGACAGAGAAGAACTAAGTGTCAGCTAGAAGATACAGATCTGTCACATGTTATGCAAGGGCTCCAACGAAACGAAAGGCCAAATAGAGAGATGTCAGCAGAGAGTCCTATTGCGAAGCCATATTGGGCCCAGTGGAACAGTTTACAATTGACATGCGGTTGCCTGCATCGAATATGGGAGAGTGAGGATGGTCAATGCAAGAAGAAACTGATAAGGAAAAGGATTCCTGACATTCTCAGCGAGCGACATAATGTTCCAAGTGGGGGTCATCTTGCAATCACGAAAACGCTCGAGAAAATTAAGCAGAGATTCTATTTGGTTGGTTGCCGTCAGTCAGTCACTGAGTGGATTGCCAACTGCGAGGTTTGTAGCAGATCGAAAGGGCCCAGAACCCAAAGTCATGGCCAGATTAAGCAATATAACGCAGGTACACCACATGAAAGGATTGCTATAGATGTGTTTACAAACAATTGGGTTGCAAGATATGGTGTACCAATGGAGTTACATTCTGACCAAGGCAGGAATTTTGAATCAGCTGTGTTCCAAGAAATGTGTAAGACATTGGGCATTCGAAAAACTCCGATAACTGCATTGCATCCTCAGTCCGATGGTATGATGGAACGATTCAATCGAACCTTGGAGGAACACTTAAGGAAAGTAGTGGACAAGTGCCATAAAGAGTGGGATATACACATATCATTATGGCTTACCGATCGGCAGTGCACGAGACAACGGGCCAAACTCCCGCAGAGATAATTTTTGGCAATGACCTTCGACTGCCAGCTGATTTGAAGTTTGGGATAAATGCCGATGCGGAAAGAAATGCCAGGAAATCCACTGGTGTCTTGAAGGAAGAGATGAGGGAAATAAACGATTACCGTAAGACAACGAACCAAGATTATGAGTGACAAGATGAAAGCCCGATACGATAAAGCAATTAATTCAAAAGGTTTTCGGGAAGGAAATTTGGTGCTGTCATACAACCCACAACGAAAAAAAATTGTCCCCGAAATTTTCGTGTAACTGGGAAGGCCCATACAAACTTGTAAAACGGATCACCGATGTAGTTTACCGCATACAAACCATTGGTAACCCACGAAACAAAGTGGTTCATTTGGAAAGGCTGCCAGCGTTTAGATTGGAAAATTTGTCTGATCGTGACGATCAGACTTAGGGGGAGAATATTAGCAATTCTATACGTAACTATGCTTCTACTAAATAAATGCACAACAACAATAAAGCAGGCAGGCATTTACACACAAGCATATAAGGCGAAGAAGAATATTTCACACAAATAACCAGCGGTTTAAAACAAGGTTATCTCAAATACACATATGTAGTCATGAGCTAGAGGAGAAGTTGTTACTTACACATACATACGCATATAACTAAATAACCAAGTATGAGATGAGATACAACTGTTCTAGAAGGCATGTACGTGAAACGTCTAGACCTTAGGAGAAATATGTGAACGAGGCAACCGAGAGTATAAAAGCAGCGCAAGCTGGTGAATATCCAATCAGTTTGATTTAAACACGCTATTAGTTGTGAAGTGAAGTATAATTGTAAAGTACTACTCCCATAGTAGTCTTATAAAGACCACTTTGCAATATGAATATTGGAGTTATGTACTCGACAGTTCAGCGATTCGAACGTTAGCAGAAGGTGTATAATTATCAGGAATTTCCCCAAATTCGTTACAATATGCACATAGAATACATACATCCTAATCGTTAAATTTGAGGTAAATGTATTCACACAAATTTGTAATTGAAAAAATGCCTTTTAAAATTGCAGTAATCGTAATCTCGGACACTTAAATTAACGATTGCCTTAATCGTAACTTTAAAAAAGTTTAAATAACGACAAATGTAATCGTAATCTAGGCGTGTGCAATAATCATAATTTAGACTTTTTTAAAATAACGATTACGGTAATCGTAATCGGTAGAAACACCAGTAATCGTAATTTAAAAAAGTTGAAATTACGATTACTTAAATCGTAATCGGAGTTGCAATCGATTGCAGGCGTAATCCCACTCGAAAAACCTGATATCTGCAAAATCCACCAAAGTTGGAGAAAATGCTGTCTTTGTAAGGTACATTACCTGTGCAAGAGGAGTGACCGAAATATGAACAAATTGCGATGATACTGTGTTCAAATTTTGCTTGTTTTTCCTTGTAATTTTTTTCAATAGATATAGCGGGAACACTCATATGTATAACAATACATTGGATTTCTGAGTACCAAAGTAACAAATAAGAGTAATAATAAGTTCCTATACTGGAGGAATTCAATAGATTCCGCTCAGCATGCTTTTGGAATGCATAGGATTCCAATCGACTTGCTGTTGTAATGCAACAGGATTCCAATCATGTCGTCGGAATGCGGCAGAGCCTCGAGTAGTATAGTGTGGTATGCCATCAAAATGCATAAAAAAGTAATATGACCTGGTCGGTTGGAATGCACTAGACTCCAATCAACTCGATGCCCGAACCACAGAGCTGCGCATACTGCCAGAATACTTGCGATACCGGTCAGTATTTCGTGAGAAAGCATGTTAGAATGCACTAGATTCCAACCAACACAGTACTGTCTTGTGTTCTTTTACATGAACATCTAATCCGTCCTTACGCGATACCCCGTCTGGGTTTTTTTACGGAAAAAATAATGCCCGCATATTAAACAATAAATAAGCCGCTAGCTCTGAGGTTAGATAGGCGTGTATTGTCTACGTAAAGTGGCAAAAGTACTATCAAAACTGATACAGCTATACAAGTCGTTGTAGTGCGAACACCAGGTAAACAGAGAATTGTTTTTAACATCTTTTATTTGCTGCTTATTGACCCTTTGTAAGCACTGCTAACAGACTTTGAATAAGTCCAATAATATTTTGCCGTGTTGATTTTGATAGCACCAATTCCATTTTAGAAAGAGTCAGGCGTCAGTTTAATTTTGGAATCTATCATATGAACTTCAGGAAGAATCAATCCGATTTAGTGTGAAATGTACTTTAGATATGTCAAATGTACATTAGAAAGAATCAAATGTACTTTCTATAGTTTCTATTTCGGTAAACTTTAGTTTGACCTACAACTGTCGAATAGCGTTCAAAAATTATGGGGAAAAGGATAAAAATACTTGTTTTAGTGTAAATATTATTAGTTCGAAGGCGGATGGTAAATATTATTTCAAATTCAAAAGTTATCACTAAAAACAGGTTTTGTAAATATGAAGTCCCGATGCAACCAGTCCATTTTGACCACAGAACCTGGAACGTCAGACATGTAGGATAAGCATCCATTAAATGATTTTGTAACTGTTGAATCGGGGCCAAAAATTTCGTTAAACTTTAGTTTGACCTACAACTGTCAAATAGCGTTCAAAAATTATGGGAAAAAGGATAAAAATACTTGTTTTAGTGTAAATATTATTAGTTCGACGGCTTATCGTAAATATTATTTCCAATTCAAAAGTTATCACTTAAAACAGGTTTTGTAAATATGAAGTCCCGATGCAACCTGTCCATTTTGACCACAGAACCTGGAACGTCAGACATGTAGGATAAGCCCTATCCATTAAATGATTGTTAACTATTATATCATAGGTCCGATTTACTGAAATTTCAAAATAATATATGGTCATTGAGGATAAGACAAGTGTGATAACTTCTGCATAGACGTCAAAATTACAAATAGAATGGATCACATGATTTGTAATTGACTTTGCTGTCTCATTCTGTATCTCTTTCTATCACCTGCTGAAAATAGCCGGCCCATATGCGCGGCCATATTGAACACCCTGTCAAAACGCTAAAAACTAGCCATATTGAACATCCTGTCAGGCAGTTGACGGATAAGATATCACACTTGTTTTATCCACAATATATATGATTTTCACTGTGAGTTAAATGCGTTACAATATTTGACTAATTAATTTAATCAAAATGTAAGTTTTACTTAGATTTGTTTATATTTAACTCTAACTAGTCGCATTATTGTAAAATAAGTTTAAAGAAATGAATATTTTACGACTATCATTTTATTAAATGAACTAGCAGACCCGTCAGACGTTGTTCTGCCCTAAATTTGGTCTATCTGCATACATTTTAATAAGCTTTTTCCGTCTAGCCCTGCCCTCCCCTCTTAACTTTTTCTTAATCCTTTTATTCTCTCCTCCCTCCGTCCTTTTTTCGCTTCATCTATATCTATCTTCGTCCTCACTCTATCTCTTTGTCAGTCTCCTTCCCTCTGTTCTCTTCTCTGACGTTTTTTCCCATTCTTCTTCATCCCTTATTGCCAGTCCCCAGAGGGTGGTATATTTTGTTCCAGTCCCATTCCGAGTCCCAGTCCCACTCCGAGTCTCAGTCCCAATCCTAGTCCTAATCTCATTCCCAGCCCGTCACTGGTCTACTTCCCCGAAAAAAGGATCGTAAATAATACATCGGTATAAATTACTCTGTACTAAATCACACATCAACAGCTTGAATTTGATACCCATAATGTAAAAACACATCCTAGTGTTACCCTGGTCCACGTTTTGGCCTATATCTCGAGACCCTAGTCACCCATCGGTATAAATTACTCTGTACTAAAGCACACATCAACAGCTTCAATTTGATACCCATAATGTAAAAACACATCCTAGTATTACCCTGATCCACGTTTTGGCCTATATCTCGAGACCCTAGTCACAAATAGATTTGAAAATTACCCTGTACTAAAGCACTCATCAACAGCTTTCATTTGTTATCCTTGTTGTATAAACACTTTCTAGGGGTATCGGGGTCCACGTTTTGGCCTCAATGTCGAGCCCCTAGTCACCAATAGGTATGAATAGTACCCTGTACTAAGCACTCATCAACAGCTTTCATGTGTTATTAATATTCTATAAACACATTCTAGGGGTACCCGGGTCCACATTTTGGCCTATATATCGAGACCTAGTCACCCACGGATACCCCGTATCAAAGTACTCATAAACAGCTTCCATTTGAATCCCACATTGTACAAACATATCCCAGGATTACCCAGGTCCACGTTTCGATCTCAAGATCCTATCCAGAACGGGATAAAAAGTGTCCTATGTCTGTCTCCTGGTTCTAAGCTACCCTCTACCAAATTCAGCCAAATCTGTTCATCCGTTCTTGAGTTATAAATAGTGGAACTAACACCACTTTCTCTTATATATGTATATACATCACATTAGAAACTTCAGAAATAACAGTATTTCTCCACTATTTAATGGATGTTATTATACAATCTACAAACTTCAATCACTATATATTAAAAAAGCGCATGCAAATCCGTTGCGTAGTTTTAAAGGTTTAAGCATTCAAAGGGACATGGGACAGAAAAAGCGACTTTGTTTTGTAATATGTAGTGATAGTGATACATGCAAAAATACCAAAAAATTAAACTTTTTTGAAGAATTTTAAGGAAATGTTTAATATTTTTAACGAAAGAATATTTTTCAATAGATGTATGCATTGTTGTTGTTGTTGTAGCAATGCTCGCCCCACCTAATAGCCGCGACCGATCACAAATTGTCATCAATATCCACTAACGGGAGTCCAAGGAAACTTGCCGTTTCAACAGGGGTGGACCATAAGGAAAGGGGTGTTAGAGGCGTTGGTTCCACATTACAATTGAAGAGATGGTTGGTGTCATGTGGGGACACATTGCAAGCGGGGCATACATTTTGAATGTCGGGGTTGATTCTGGATAGGTAAGAGTTTAACCTGTTACAGTATCCAGAACGAAGTTGAGCAAGAGTGACACGCGTTTCCCTGGGGAGTATGCGTTCCTCTTCCGCGAGTTTTGGATAATTTTCGTTAAGTACTGGATTCACCGGGCAATTCCCGGCATAAAGGTCCGACGCCTGTTTATGGAGTTCACCAAGGACCTGCTTGTGTTTTTTCACTTCATACGGCTGGGTTCTCAGGTGCCGTATTTCCTCAAAATGCTTACGGAGATGACTCCTTAAGCCCCTAGGCGGTGCTGGTTCATCAATCAGATGTCTGTTGGGATGCCCAGGTTTCTGGGTATTCAACAGGAACTGTTTGGTCAGCATCTCATTTCTCTCCCTGATGGGGAGTATTATCGCCTCATTATGCAGATGGTGTTCTGGGGACATAAGAAGACAGCCCGTGGCGATTCTGAGAGCAGTATTTTGGCAGGCCTGTAGTTTCTTCCAGTGGGTGATTTTTAGGCTTGGCGACCATATGGGTGACGCATAGCATGTAATCGGCTGGCTAATTGCTTTGTATGTAGTCATGAGCGTTTCTTTATCTTTTCCCCAAGTACTG